>SKCR01035258.1:0-81647 GCA_019454045.1 Zanthoxylum bungeanum | reverse complement strand
AAAGTTACAAGGTTTAATACCGGAAAAGAAATAAACTCAAGAGAATTTAGAAGAGTAATCAAATCCATGCCAGACATCGCCTATTTACTGCCAGCCTTTTGTTGGACCAAAAAAATCCAATCGGGTGTATCCTGAAAATCCTTAATCCAGCCGTGTATGTGACAGCTGTCAGATAAATATCTAACCGAATATATATCGAGCTGTCAGCTGGTGTGCAGATCTTCAATTACTTAAATCACGGGCTTGATTGATGTCCGGTCGGACGTACGTCTCAAGATAAATATCCGACCGGATATATATATCGATCTATAACTGACGCTGCAGATTGACAGTCACTAGAGACAAGGAAGGGATTCTATTTCCCCTTCCATTTTCAATCTAAGTCTGGGCACTATAAATTTGTGCCCAAATTCTTCACAAACAACAAGTTTTTTTGGGCCAACTTCTGGAGACGAAATCCTGAAATTTGAGAAAACACAAAGAGAGTATGTGAGAGATAAAAAAAACAGTGAGTTCCCCCTGGAGTTTCCCCTTTTGGTAAGAAATATGATAATCACCCAAGCTTTCAGAGGAGCTTTTGGAGACAACTACATTTAAGAGGTACAGCCCGAGGTCAACTTTATTACTTTTCATTATTTTTAATAATGTTCTTATATAGTATATCTGGCCAGACATGACATACATCTAGCCGGACATACACAAGTCATAATATATCTGGCCATATATACGTTTTCCTTTTGGTATATAGAATGGAAATCATGATATAAATTTCATAGCAGATTCCGAATGGACGATAATATGGTATGTATTCAGGATACAATTCCACGTACCTGTAGACACTGTATTTTTACATAAAGCCCGATGATGAGCTGGTATGGAGGCACTACCCGATAAGTCACGGAAGTCGCGGGAAACGGATGCCGGAAGGGAAAATTCTGAAATTAATAACTCGTCAATTTTGAACTCGCTAGTTAGCCGCGGATTCGCTCAGTCAATTCCTGTTTTAAACATTAATTTTGGCCCAAAACCCCTGCACCCATCCAAAACCCTAACCCTAATACACCACTATATAAGGACCCCTAAACTAAACCTAGCTTTTGGCTTCCGCCCATGGAACTCACGCCAATAAGAAAACAAAAAAAAAGAGAAAAAAACCTTAATCCCCTGGCTTCTCCCATTTCTCTCGACCGTCTCTCATGGACAACAACCAAAAATAAACCCTAATGACTCACATGTCACAAATCAAGTGCACACCTCACATCAACTCACACGGCACACATAGTTCAGCCACAAACAGGCCCTCATCACTAATGAACACAAAAAAAAAATAAGTCATTAAGAAATGCACTCACACACAGACCAATAAACGCCCCTTCATGATTCTTCTCTCAAACAAACCCCCTTAACCAACTACCAAACCAACACAAAAAAAAACCATAAAACCCGAGAGAGACTGGGAGGTTTTGGACACGTGTTTGAATGTTGATGATTTGAGGCTTGTGGCTAGTGCTTATAAGTTTCTTCAGAACAGAGAGTTCTTGCCCAATTTCAGAAAATTCAGCAGCGTTGTTTTGGAGGAACCTAGAGATGTGACACCAACTGTGTTGAAGTCTTCAACTGGCTTCGAAGTTACCAAACTTTCTTCGAAGAAAATGGGGGTTTCTGGAAGTTCTAGAGTTGTATTGGTTGCTTTTATGGGTGGAACATCTTTTCTTCTATCTCGAAGGATTGATATCAGGACCAATCTTGCAGTCATATTGGGGCTGGCATTTATGGATGCTGTCTGTTAGAAATTTATTTACAACATGATCTTTAACACAAGAGCTTAGAATACAATTTAATGAATTAATCGGATGATCCGAGGAGCGTACCTGATTTAGAATCCATATCGGCAGCGGAAATTCTGATAGATCTGTTGATTTGTTGCACTGAGGAGATCACCCTATGCTCCCTACTTCTTGATGGTGAGAAACTTACTCTCCCTGAATTAAGCTTTCCTTATGCCTTAATTTTTCCTTATGAAAGCTTATGCTTTCTTTTTCACACTTTTCTCTCTCTTGTTTATTTTCTTGCAATTACACTCGGCAATTTCACATACTAATGGCAATAGCACATCATATGCATTATATATATTTGTAAAATGTGATGAGATGTGAAGCTTATCAAATAAGCTTCACATCACATCTAATAATGCATTAATAATGCATTAATAATGCATTTTCATAATAGCGAGAGATGAGATTAATCAATTAAGGCAGCTTATTGAGTAAGCTATGTAGGGGAGTGAGAGTGAGACCTTAGCTCACTAATTTATGGAGTGTAATGGGCTCACCCATCAAAAGCCCATAACAAATCCAGAGCCCGCTCTAATATCCACACATCAAATAATATAGAGTTTCAGCCCACTTTATTAGATCAAACAATTGGGCTTCACAGTTTCTATTACAAAACCAATTATCTTAGCGCTTTATATTAAAACCCGTATCACAATTAATACAAGCCCATAATTAGAATAAAATATTCTAACACTGTCTTCCTTGGTGGTGTGTGTTTAGCTCAACTCTCAAGCTATTGGCTTCCATATAAGCGTCAGATTCTTGTTCATGAACCAGGACATCTTCTTGTAGCATACCTAATGGGTTGTCCAATTCGTGGGATGATTTTAGACCCAATTGTTGCAATGCAAATGGGTATTCAAAGGCAGACAGGAACTCAATTTTGGGATGAAAAAGTGAATAACGAGCTTACTGAAGGACGACTAAGTGGCACTGCCTTTGACAGGTACTCCATGCTGCTTTTTACCGCCTTTGCAGCCGAGGCACTTGTTTATGGTGAAGCTGAGGGTGAAGAGAATGATGAAAATCTATTCATGAGTATATATGTTCTTTTGCAACCTCCATTATCTATAGCCCAGATGTCTAACCAAGCAAGATGGGCAGTTCTACAATCTTATTATCTGCTTAAATGGCATAAACACGCTCATTTAGCAGCTGTTAAAGCTCTGGAAAGTGGCAGCAGTCTTAGTGTTGTAATCAGGAGAATAGAGGAAGCCATGTGTCCCAGTGGCGTGAACAGAGGCAGAAACCAAACGTGAAAGACATGAAGTAGAAGGCAGAGAATAGTGAGCCGAAACCACCAAAATAACCAGCCAATAAACAGTGCCAAATCACCCAAAAACAGTCCCTAAAATAGCCCTCGAAACAGTCCCGAAAACCATCCAAAAATCATCCCAAATAGCATTCCAGAAATAGAGAAAACAACAAAGAAAACAGAGAAAACAGCAAGCGGAAATAGCAAACCAGCGAACCAGAAGAAGAGCGAAGCGTTAACCCTTCCGGCGACGTCCCAACGCACTCCCGAGAAGCGACTTAAAAGGTAAGACCTGAGGGCACCCTTTGTTATATTTTTATTTTGTTATCCCGGACACGGCATGCTTGGTTGGACGTGGAACATGTCCAACCGGGTATGCGAAGTCCTATATTGAAAATGGTCAAGTACTTTGGTCACATGTTTGTTATTTCGCCTTTTATTTCGTATTATTAGTTTTTCATTACTTCGTATTTAATTTACGTTTATTATTGTTTTATCGTTCCGTATTCGTTTTGTGTTATTTATCTTCTTTGCTATTTTGCATATTTATCTCTTCGGTTATTTATTGTTATATGCATTATCATATTTCCTGTGTGTCAACATTGGGTTCATGATTGTGTTGTGTTCATGTTTGAGTGTTGCCTCCCGTGGTATATCGGATGGAAACCCAGAAGTAAATTCCGTAGCTGAATCCGAATGGACGGTAGTGCGGTCTGTACTTAGGATACAACTCCACGTACTGCTTGAGGAAACGTTCACGCATATGTTCATGAAATTGTGTGCTTGTTGTTATTCCGACTTACTTTTATGCATGCAAACTTAGATATAAGATTTATTTTTATGTATGCAAATTTAGATATAGGTTATTTTTTAGTATGCATGTTGCGTAGACTCGGTTATACTATTGCATAAATCCTTTCATTACAAGTGGCATAAGTAATGGACCATTCCGAACCCAACGGTTTGAGGTCTTCCCTTGCGAGGGGTGAGTGCGGCCTTAAACCATTTTCCCGGGTCACACCGGGTAGCGACTCCATGTTATTTCTCCGGTTTAGTTCCCCCGTGGGCTATTTCGTACTCCCAACTAGACCACGAGCCTAGAACATCGTCGTCAGTTTATGTGTCCCACAGTACCATTGGGAAATGATTATATGAAAGACATGTTTTACAGATCTTGTTGTTTTATTATTATAATGTTATTTCTTGCCTATTATTTTTGTATTATAATGCGTGTTTCTTTTCTCTGTCTGGTTCGCGTGGAATGCTCGACCAGACTCATTGCATGTCTGGTCGGATATCATACGCATCTGTTTATTTATTATTTTATTCATGTTTCTCTACTTTACAATCTTCATATTATTACAACGTCATTACTATTTTATCAAAACTGATAGTTATGTATGTGTTTCCTAACTTTCTAATTTACAAACATATCCGGCCAGACTTACTCTAAGTCCGGCCGGACAATGATTTCTTAAAGGATATTCAGCCAGGCCTCCATGAAGCCAGGCCGGTGAAGACATTATCATATCCTGATTATCTACTGTTTTATCATTGTTTCCTCGTTTTATAATCATTTCATTTGTCTTATCATTACTACTACTTATGCATGTTCCTATACTGTTCTGTTTTACAGTCATTTGTTATTGCCTTATTGCTTATTTACTGTCTTGTTTAATTATCACCTTATTTCCTTTTCATTTGTTACTGCATTACTGTTATGCTATTATTACTGAGTTATTACTGCTATCACTATTTCATTATCACTGTTATTTTCTTTCTAGTTTGCGAAACACATCTGACTAGACATTGACTATGTCCGGCTGCACATCAATGGCAGATAAAAATATCGGGCCAAGCCTCCATGATGCCAGACCGGTAAGATATATGCTCTGTATCATTTGATTACTATTTTATTACGGTATTGACAGTTTCTGGATATTTATATTTATTCATTTAATTTTTTCTTTATTGTCTTATTATTAATGTATATGCATTTATATGTTTCTTTACTGTTATCGTGTGATATTACATTATAAGATATGGCGATACCTCCTTTAAACTTGGATATTTTACTGGCAGCAGTAAATGAGCATTCTGAACCCAAACGTGCTTAAGGTCAAGACCTTGCGAGGGGTATAGTGCGCCCTTAAACCATTCTCATTGTCTTATACTGGGTGACAACTCTTTTATTCTTCGGTTAGTCCTATGTTTTCTTTATGAACTGCGAACCCAACAGTATCGTGGTCGCTGGCATTAGAAGCATAATGATAAGCCCCGCTTCATTCCTACAATAAGTACTAATCCCTATGTTTGTCACTCATAAAAGTGATTTCTCTACTATCATCAAAGTAATCATGCAAATGTGACAGAAACCAACCCTAAAGCCATTGATCTTCAATCTCACAAACAACGATGGCTAAAGGAACAATGCCATTGTTGGCATCCAATTGTTATATCCAATTATTATTTTCGTCATAAAATTAGTAGTAAAATGCTAATAACCTAATTAAAAACCATAAAACATTAATAGTGACAACTACCAAGCATTAATATTATACCTTTTTTTAAAAAAAAATAATAATAATGATAAATTTCATTACTTAATGTTACAAATGTGAAATGGTGCTAAAGCATGACCTGTGACTATGAAAAATGACTGCTCAATCGAGACTTGTTTCCATCGAGAATTGTGTCATCTTGGAGTAGGTCAAGCCACATACTCAACAATATCTCTGTTTGAACTGTGGAATTATTAAATCTAAACGCACTAGAATATTATCATTACAAAAAATATAAATACACGGTAATTTCAGCTCATATATAATATATAGGATATCTTAATATTCAAACTTAATTAGGATAAATTTATATAAAATAATATGTGCACTACTTGTTCCCTATAATTGATAGGAGAATAAATTCAAAACTAAACATATTATCATAAAAGAGGATTATGGGACGGATTTGATATTCCCATCTTAGCACAATGTCGATGAATACATAATTCTAACAAGAAGTACAATAACATAATTTACAAATTGAACATAGAGACTTTTACATAAACATATATACAATTTATTACAAGAAAAAAAATTTAGTAAACTATTATATTTACTAGAAGCTAGGGAAGAATTGTAAAGCTCCTACATAACCTTCACTTTGAGTGTTAAATCGACTTATTTGACTCAATAGATCTTCTATAATCCGATAAAAAGAACCGTTATTCCTAAAAAAAATATATAAAAAAACCCCACAGATGGTTAGAATATTATAATCATATATGAGTGGATCCACAAATCAAAATA
Organism: Zanthoxylum bungeanum; assembly: GCA_019454045.1. Taxonomy (NCBI): domain Eukaryota; kingdom Viridiplantae; phylum Streptophyta; class Magnoliopsida; order Sapindales; family Rutaceae; genus Zanthoxylum; species Zanthoxylum bungeanum. The sequence continues at coordinate 75,249 of SKCR01035258.1, read as the reverse complement.
TCTCTGAAAAAAATGAAACAGAAAAATAGAGGCAAAACTCAAGGAAGAAAGAAAGAAAAAGAGATTGGAATAGAAGGAAAATGAGGAGTAGAGAAGAAAAATGAGGCTTTTATTAAAAATCCAATTAGGATAGAAGTTTTCATATTTACCCCAAGTCAAATTTAAAAATTTCAAATTTAGTTTTATAATAGTAAAATTACTAAAAGAGACAATTAACCAAAAAAAAAAAAAACCCTCACCTACAGGTGGGGGTGTTTTAATAATTAATAAATTTTCACTTTCAAATTCAAAAGTAAATATATCATAAAATATAAAGTGTTTCATTTAAAAAAAAAAAAAACATATTATCGATTGATATGTTTCGATGAAAAATGATCATTATATTTATAAGAGAATATTGATTTCAAACTAACGATATAAAGGTTAAAAATATATTTTGGCTTGCTCAGTTTATATTTTTCTAAAGCAAAAAAAAAAATATTCATATTCATATGAACAGTAATTTAAATTAATTTTTTGATTTATAAGGATAAAAGAGAGAAAAAAAATTAAGTCAAACCTATTATTAGTAAAAAAAAATTAAAGATGAATAAAAAAGATTAAAACTTAAAACCTTAGGATTAAAGAGAAAAAGTTAAGAGGTATGTTTTTTTCCTCATAATTAGTGATGGGAAATAAAATAAATAATGTGAATGAGACACATATAACACAACTTTCAATCACTAATCTGACTGAGGTAAAAAAAAATGTGATTATGACGGAGGTTATTGTGAAGTATGTGCAATACAATAACTTTATAGCTAATTTCAATATTACGTAAGTTTGAATTTGATATATGTTTGTTGATGAAAGTTTTACGTATGTATATCAATTGTATGTATATTTTTACAGATTATGATTTGGAGTTTGAATGAAAGAAATATGAGCGTTTGAAATGGGCACTTAGAAATAGTTATTCTCTTATAAATGTAAGGGTCATTTTTTACCAATTTTTCTGTCGAACCATCGACAATTAATCTTATTTTAAAGTTTATTATTTTTAAATCGATAATATTTAATTTTTTCCGTGAAACACTTTATATTTTGTAAGATATTTACGTGTATATATATATATATATATATATATATATATATATATATATTATAAAGCACAATGGTGTGGGAGGAAAGAGAGTGTAACATTTGGTTAAGATTAAGAGAGATAATGTATCCAAATGCTATCTTTATGTGGCTTAATTGGTGGCTCAGATCATTTCATTATAATATAACGGCTGATAAAGAGTCATTTCATTATAGAATCTTTATAAAAATGGAAAATGAAAACTACCAAATAAATTAAAGAAAAAAATCATTTATTAATGGAAAATGAAAACTACCAAATAAATTAAAGAATAAAATCATTTAATTAAAAAATAAAATCATTTCATTATAAATAAATTAAATAACAGAATTTCAATCTCTCTTTAAATTCTGTAACACCGTGCCGTAGGCACGGGCATACACAAATATATATATATATTAAACAAACACCCTACTATAAGCGCATGGAATTTGTGTTTTTTATTTATTTTTTTTTTTTGTGAAATTCTTGTCCCTTTTGAAAATTTTATTATAAATTTTTAAATTTGACTTTGGTTAAATATGAAAAATGCTATCCTAATTCGATTTTTTAATAAAAGACCCATTATTTATCCATTGACAGAACTATGATTTTGGTTTAACAGAAGGCATAAGACAAAATTCATAAAGCTATGCATGGTATATCTTTTTTTTTTTTTTTTTTCCAAAATCGATTGGAGTGAAAAAATAAAAGGTTTCCAATCATTTTGTTATAGGATAACAAAAATAAACCAATTCAGTTAACTGGAAATGAGAGGATAGAGAATCTAGCGATGAGTCGAGTCATTTTCAAAATATCTACTTTTTTTATTATAAAATTAGTAAAGTTGAAAGGTCAACAATGACGAGCATAATGAAAAATAATAATTCTTCCCAATATTATTTAATTTTCTTATTTCTTTAGCTAAGTTAATATTTAATTCATAAATTTCTCTATCATAGTTAATATGCATATAAATCGAATCGGTTTTTGGTTCGATAGGGACCATAATAATAATACTAAAAAACTTGAATTGGGTATAACATAAAAACAATAAAATTGAGAATGCCGAGAATAAAGATTATAATGGAGAAATAATAAACTTTAATAGCCTAAAACAAAACAAATATAAAATTGAGGTGGCAAAGTGTAAAATACTCATATAAATTAGCCAAATTTCAATAAACCCTTTTTATTTTTATATATGATATGTAGTAAATTATTCTTTCTAATATGTTCATTCAAAGCCATACATAAAATACGCATATTATTGGGTATCATTCAAAAACCATTTTTATATTCACCATGATATCTAATATTATTTAATTTTCTATCTCTTTCCCTATATTAATTATTAAAAAAAATCCTTTAAAAAATGGGGAAAAAATTCCTACTAAACAGAACCTTTATGCCAGTCCTTTTTAAGGGACCATTTATAGGGGCACTTTGAAAATAATTTGTATAATTTTTGTCATTCAAATAATGTGTAATTGTAGTTTCCCCATTAACATTCAAATTGCAGTTCACACAACTGTTCATCACACACATACCCTCCAATCATAACCCGCCACGTAACCCCCATCACAGGGTCCATTTTTTGTATCATGATTTTTTTCCCCTGTAATGATATGTGATAATAAAACTCTCTCTGTGCTAAATGTTTCAACTTCCTTCAGTGGTTAAATTTTAATTTTTTTTTCATAGTTAGTTTCAAATTCAAATAGAAGAATTTTTTTTTTATTAGTTAGGTCTAGACAATCAAAAGAAAAAACAAACCGAATTCTTATTACATGGTTTTAAAAAAAAATAAAATTGTAGGATTTGATTATAACTCTGGTAAGTGAGGAAACAATACAACCCCCAAGCATGTGGAGGTTTGGCAGATGGATAGATGGGGATGAAAACTCATGTGTCACGTGCCATCCACACATTTTTGTCAAAGTTTGCATTGGTCAATCACGTGATCTTCAGCTAACCCAATTATGAAAAATTCGTATAATAAACGACCAAATTAAGTAACATATTTTCATGCACAGTGAAAAAAAATATATATCAACAATTAAAGAGTGAAGGTATTAGATCTCTGTCAACAATGGTGACCGTCGATGAATTTCGCAAAGCTCAACGTGCCGTCGGTCCGGCGGCGATCATGGCCATCGGAACGGCAACTCCGCCGAACTGTGTTGATCAGACCACATATCCTGACTATTATTTTCGTATCACAAAGAGTGAAAACAGGACTGAACTTAAAGAGAAATTCAAGCGCATGTGTAAGATTATTATTATTATTATTTCCATATATATTTATATATATTTATTTATTTATTTTCCATTTGTAAATATATATATAGCTTTATTTTATTAGTACATGTTCTTGTCTTGGGATGAAGTTTTTATAGGCATAAAGTTATTATTATGTTATATATATATATATAATTGCATGGAAATTTGATTATGATATTTTTTATGCGTATTTTTTTCCGTTTACATTAATTGTTGCCACTTTGTTAGCAGAAAAAAAAATAGAAAAAAAGAAGTAATAAGAGATGATTTTTTGTCAGATGAATTTTATTGAGATAAGCTCTAAATTGGAATGAAATAAATGAGGATAATTTTCATTTATTTTTGGTGAGAATTGTGGTATCCATCAGTGATAATAATTAAAATTTTTTTTTTCACAATTAAAAAGAAATATTAATTCTTATAAACCATAATGAATCCTCTACCAAACATTGGAATCATATTGACATTGATTACTCAAGTTTAAGATGTCAAATTTAATTCTTCTTTTACTATATGTTTCAGGTGACAAATCCATGATCAAGAAGAGATACATGTACTTGACAGACAGAAGAAATATTGAAAGAAAACCCTAATGTGTGTGAATACATGGCACCTTCATTAGATGCTAGGCAAGATATGGTAGTTGTTGAGGTACCAAAGCTAGGCAAAGAAGCAGCCATCAATGCCATTAAAGAATGGGGGCAGCCCAAATCCAAATCACCCACTTGGTCTTTTGCACTACTAGTGGTGTTGACATGCCTGGGGCCGATTACCAACTTACCAAACTCTTAGGCCTTCGTCCTTCCGTTAAACGTCTCATGATGTACCAACAAGGCTGTTTCGCTGGCGGCACGGTGCTCCGCCTTGCGAAAGACCTCGCCGAGAACAACAAGGGTGCCCGGGTCCTCGTCGTGTGCTCTGAGATAACCGCAGTTACTTTCCGGGGTCCTAGTGACACCCATCTTGATAGTCTTGTAGGCCAAGCTTTGTTTGGTGATGGCGCTGCAGCTATTATTATTGGATCTGATCCGATTCCTCGGGTCGAAAAGCCCATCTTTGAATTAGTCTCAGCGGCCCAAACAATATTGCCTGATAGCGATGGGGCTATCGACGGGCACCTCCGTGAAGTTGGGCTTACGTTTCACCTCCTCAAGGATGTTCCTGGGCTAATTTCGAAGAACATTCAAAAGAGTCTTAGTGAGGCGTTCGGCCCATTAGGTATCTCCGATTGGAACTCGATTTTCTGGATAGCGCACCCGGTGGGCCTGCGATTTTGGACCAGGTTGAGGAGAAGTTGGGCCTGGAGCCCGAAAAGCTACGGGCCACGAGACACGTGCTTTCTGAGTATGGAAACATGTCAAGTGCTTGTGTGTTGTTTATTTTGGATGAAATGAGGAAGAAATCAGTTGAAGATGGGCTAAAGACCACTGGAGAAGGGCTTGAGTGGGGGGTGCTTTTTGGGTTTGGGCCTGGGCTTACTGTTGAGACTGTGGTCCTTCACAGTGTTGCTTCTGCTTAAAAAGATGATTCTATTTGATCCCTTTTCACTTTTGGCTTTTCTATTTTTTCACTGCTATTGGTCTTTGTTTAAAATCTATATAGGCCTCATGTTTGGGTATATGTGTTGTGAAAGTAATAATGAGAGGATAAAACTGAAAAATAAGTAAATTTTTTTTTCCTATTATTATAATTACAAGTCTGTCGGGAGTTTTGATAAGCATAACATCGATAAGTATAGCTTAAAAATTAGTTTCAAAATTAGATAAACTAAAGAAATCTGCTTTCAAATTGTCACTTATTGATATTGAAACTATTCCTCATATATATGAGCATTTTTAAGAGAAGTGTTAGATGGTGGTTTTTCATCTCGAGAAAAGTTTAAATACTGAGTATGGATAGAATTGATATTGTACTTATCAAAAAATTGATGATAAAGCCCAAGGGCACAGAGAGACGTGAGAGATTTGACAGAGAAATCCGACCACATGATTTGGGGGGTTCTCCCAAAGGCAGAACTTGTTGTGATGAAGCAAATTGGGATACCGACCCACCACCTGAAGGATGTTGATTTAAGATTTTCTAAGAGTTTGTTGTGAAAACCCGACCCGATGGGTATTTGTAGTGAAACTCGACCTAAATGAGAGAGCTAAAAGGAAGCTTTCATAGAATCATTTGCTTGGTGTGTCGACCCGAGGAACGAAGATGGGATCACATGCCGACTTGTGTTGGAGTCATGTGACGTATGCTCTATTGAGAGGATAAGCTTCTAGAAGGCTAATGATGATGGTGTGAAAGCAACGATTCTCATTGGAAGTAGCATCTGCTAGTCGTCATAGGCCGGAGAAGTGGTAGAGGAGGAGCCAGAGCAGAGCCACTAGAGGCCACCATAGGCCAGTACAGTGACAATGAAATGAATGAATCTGATTGGCTCATTTAAGGGTAGTTGAGGAAAGTTGCGATGACAATGATGGTAAGGTGACATAAGCTGATATCAGAGGCGGGGAATAATGAATTTGGAAGCCTATATAAAGGGGTTGAAGATTTTGTTCAAAAGTTAGTAATTTTTACATCTCATAATTTGTAAAAAAGCTAAGAACTTAAGCACTAGTGATAGAGAGGGAAAACTGGTCGGTTATCTGACCAAGAGAGTGAATTGTACCGGGCTTGTATAAGACCCGAGTAATGAGTTTATTTTCCCACTGTAACTCGGGTCGATCTTGACCCCGAGCAGTAATAAAATATACCCATTTTCTTTCGTGGACGTAGGTTGGAGCCACTGTTCGCCGAATCACATAAACTATGTGATTTATTTGTCTGCTTGCTAAGTTTGCTTTGGTTCCCAACTAACCAACCAAATTCACTATTGGGGGAGGGGTTAATTTCCTATTTTTCCATTGGAACGAAAAACGACAGTCAACTGTTGGCACCGTATGTGGGGAACAATACAAAAAGCAACACAACACACTAAGATGAGGGCAGGAAACAGAAATCGTAGAGCCACGGAGGCCTCAACGGCAGAGTGGATGGAAAAGATGGAAGAGAACTTGCAGTTGGAAATGGAAAATGCCCGAAAAGAAAATGGAGACAACCCAGACCTTCATGAAAACCATGATGGAGAAGATCGAGAACTTATAGAGGAAAACAAGAGAATAAGGACAAGCGGGACCCGATAGAAGTAGAAAAGAGATTGCCAGTGGGAAGAGAGTAGCTAGAGTAGATTTGGATCAAGAAACAAGGATAAAGAATGCTAACAAGGCGAGGTCGGTGGTTGTGGCTAGTGTTGCACCAATAGAGGGGCCTTATGAGGGATCTGACGACAGGCAGACTCTAGAATCATCCAGTTACAACCCTTGATTTTGGGAAAATGACCAAAGCCGTTATCAGAAACGGGGGCGTAAAACTCATAGTGGTGGAGATATCACGCTCAGAGGAGCGAGTATGAGGAAGCCTTCAACCGATGACATGAGAACACTGAGAGCCACTTGGGGGACTGGTTCCAGAAGGAAATGAAGAAGTGAGAGATGAGCACACGGGGAGGTGCTCAGGATGATCAAGATGTGGAGACAACATCCCCTTTCACCAGAGAGGTGCTGGAGGTGGAGTTCCAGAAGAGGTTCTTGATACCCTCGATGAACATCTACAAGGGTAACACATACCCTAAGTTCCATGTTGAAAATTTTATTTTACTCATAGATATTCAAGGCGTATACTGCCCATAATAAGCCTTTTGTCGCAGATAGCTCGGAGATACATGACAATGGTCTGCAGACAGAGTCTGGCCCCAGAAGATTCCCAGTTGAGAAGAGGGATATTAGGGCCTATTGTGCGCATCACAATAAAATAAGGCATGATACCGAGAACTGCAGATATTTACAGGAGTATATAGAATACCTGGTGAGGAATGACTACTTGAAGGAATGCATTGATCACGAGGCCATGAGGGTGAGGTAACAAATGGAGCAGAGACCTATGTTCACCATAGCCAGATGATTACGCCCAAAAAGTACTTGTGGTTATCACAGTATAGTTAGGGTGTCGATTCCTTAGAGAGATGGTTACAAGGAACTAATTCACTTAAAGAAAACGATAGCAATAACTTAATTAGAGAAAAAAAGATTTAATTGACAATGTAAAATAAAAACTATGAAAAATACTTCAGAGTTATCAGTAGAGAAAAGCAGCAAAGCGTTGGGAATCCCTCTTGTATCAAATCCTTATATTCAGTAGTTGATTCCTTTTATTACTCAATTGAGGGTTTCACATCCCAAACCAACAATCAGAAGATATTTCAATTCAAAACATATTAAATTCTAAGGTAACTGATGAATTGCTTTCTCTAAGTTAACAACACACAATGTTATCGTTATGACCTATCTAACGTCGACAATATACCCACAGACAATACTGCAGCAGAAGATTAACTCATAAAATAATAATACCAGTTACAACTGGGTTCCCCAATCACACATAGAAGAAGCATGATTATTCCTATATGCAAGTTGGTAAAACACAATCTCTGGATTCATTATAATCACAAGATAATAGAGAATAACAAATCATCAATTACTGTAGGAGCGAAGCGGGGTTTAACGCTATGCCTATGATGTTCGGTGACCACGACACTGTTAGGCTCGTGGCCCGTAGAGAGTACGGATTAGCCCACGAGGGACTAAACCGGAGAATGAAGGAGTCGCCACCCAATGTGAACTGAAAAGAGATTTAAGGCCGCACTCACCCCTCGCAAGGAAAAACCTCAAATCGTTGGGTTTGGAATGGTCACTTACTTATGCCAGTATAATGTACGGGTTCACACCGATGGTTAAGTCTTAGTCAATTCTAATATTCATGCATAAAAGCGAATAAAAAATGTAACAACATACCCAACCAAAATAATAGTCACAATAACGTGATTCCAAAAGCATATTAAATTAAGAAATACGAGATGTGATAATGAAAATTATAATAAACAATCAAAAGCAGGAAAATCGTCAATAAATAAATGTAACGCATATGGGAAGTAACAATGCTAAGGTGGGAGAAACATACATGTGGACGCTGATTTTCGCCCGAGGTCCACAATCGAGAATTTATAGGTTGGGGGCACTAGCGATCCTGCAAAATAAAGGTAAAAGCGAGCGTGAATGTTACTGCCCACCGGTGTGGTGGGTGCCGTAGGCACTCTGACGCTAAAGTCAGTGATGAAGACGAACTGTAAGTAATGGAAGAGTAAGGCTAGAGACTACCTTGATCCTCGTGGATTATCGTGAGGGCGATAGATATGATATGATGAGAGTTCTGGAGAGAAGATTATTGAGCTATGAGAGTTCTGGAGAGAAGATTATTGAACTATGAGAGTTGTGATCCCCCATCTCTTCTGGATCTCGGTTCCTTTTATAGGCTATTTGAGGTGAGATTCATGAATGCGTTTAATTGACATACGTTTTGTGTGTTGGTAACGGTCGTTTCATGGAGGAGTATTATGGGCAGTCATGAAGACTGAAAATGGCTGGGTTATGAGGGGTATTTATGAGTTTGAGCATTTCGTGGGCTGACGTATGATGGGCCTTGGTTATGGTTTGGATGTGGGGTATTTTACTGGGAGTGGGCCCGTGAATCTTCGGGCCTGGGTCTTATGTTGGGGAGTCTGGGGTGCGTTCAGTGTTGGGTCTGAAGCAAAAGGTCGAAATTGCTCTTGGACCAAATTTGGCTCATACAGTTTGTCCCATACTCTCTAAGTCAATGAGTCATTGTCTTGGAGAGTATTTGTCGCTTGTGTCGTATGAGGTATGTATAAATCATGTAAGCGTACCTGGACGTTGATGTCGTTTGGATCTGTCAAAGATCACACCATTTTGATAAAGCTGAGTAAATACCAATAATGAACCTGAGTCGACCAGATATGGATGTTGATCTAAGAGATCGTTATGAGTTTGTGGGAATGACCCTGTCGACCAGATGAAGGTCGGGTCTTGAACTTGACTCTACATGAGCCCATGAGGAATGTCCCTTGTCGACTGAGCCAGATGAAGGTTCAGGATATAAGTCATACGATATGTGTAGTCTACATCTACAATTTCGACTCTACATGAGTCCATGGGGGATGTCCTCGGTCGACTGAACCAGATGAAGGTTCAGGATATAAGTCATACGACATGTGTAGTCCATGTCTATAACTTGACTCTACATGAGTTTATGGGGGATGTCCCTGGTCGACTGAGCCAGATGAAGGATCAGGATATAAGTCATACGATATGTGTAGTCTACGTCTACAATTTCGACTCTACATGAGTCCGTGGGGGATGTCCCCAGTCGACTGAACCAGATGAAGGTTCAGGATATAAGTCATACGACATGTGTAGTCCATGTTTATAACTTGACTCTACATGAGTCCATGGGGGATGTTCCCGATCGACTAAACCAAAATAAGTATACGACATGTGTAGTCCATGTCTACAACTCGACTCTACATGAGTCCATGGGGGATGTCCCCGGTCGACTGAACCAGATGAAGGTTCAAGATATAATTCATACGACATGTGTAGTACATGTCTACAACTTCGACTCTACATGAGTCCATGAGGGATGTCCACGGTCGACTGAACCAGATGAAGGTTCAGGAGATAAGTCATACGATATTTGTAGTCTACGTCTACAATTTCGACTCTACATGAGTCCATGAGGGATGTCCCCGGTCGATTGAACCAGATGAAGGTTCAGGATATAAGTCATACGACATGTGTAGTACATGTCTACAACTTGACTCTACATGAGTCCATGAGGGATGTCCCGATCGACTGAACCAGATGAAGGTTCATGAGATAATTCACAAGACATGTGCAGTCCATGTCTACAACTTGACTCGACATGAGTCCATGGGGGAAGTCCCTGGTCGACTGAACTAGATGAAGGTTAGGATAATCCCCATACTACGGGTCAAATGACCAGGGGAGTCTTCAATGTTCTTTGGACCAGATGAAAGTCTATGAAAGTCTTCACTCTACAGACCTGACGAAGGTCCAAGAGTCTTTCCTTATCATACTATTAGACCCGATTGAAGGTCTATGAAGGTTATCACCCATTCTCCTGATGAGGGTCCATGAGACTACGGTTGTATGGACCTGTCGAATGGACTTATAATGGTCAAGAAGGTCATCACTTCTCACTCAACTAGACCTGAAGAATGTCAATGAGGGTGGTTCTCATTCCTCATTCTACAAGACCTGACAAAGGTCAATGAAGGTTCTCATTCCTCATTCTACAAGACATGACAAAGTTCAATGAGGGTATAATTCCTCATTTTACAGGACTTGTAGTCTGAGACCATGTCGTCTGAAGACCATGAGACTACAGTCGAATGAACCTAGAAGGTCCATGAGGGTCATCATCCTACTAGATTGGATGAAGGTCGGTCGACTGGGCCCGATTGAGGTCCAATGGATTCTCATACTACCTAATCTGAGAAGGTCGGTCGATTGGACCTGATGGAGGTCAAGGGATTCTTCATACTACTAATATGATGAAGGCCTTTGTCGATTGGACCTGATGGAGGTCCAATGGATTTTTCATACTACCTAACCTGATGAAGGTCGGTCGAGTGGACCTGATGGAGGTCCAAAGAATTCTTCATACTACCTAACCTGATGAAGGTCGGTCGAGTTGGACCTGATGGAGGTCCAAAGGATTTTTCATACTACCTAACCTGATGAAGGTCGGTCGAGTAGACCTGATGGAGGTCCAAAGGATTTTTCATACTACCTAACCTGATGAAGGTCGGTCGAGTGGACCTGATGGAGGTCCAAAGGATTTTTCATACTACCTAACCTGATGAAGATCGGGTCGAGGTAGACCTGATAGAGGTCCAAAGGATTTTTCATACTACCTAACCTGATGAAGATCGGTCGAGTGGACCTGATAGAGGTCAAAGGATTTTTCATACTACTAGGCATGATAAAATATTCCCTATATAGTCTGGAGTTTGCGGTATTAAATCAATGTCGTATGGATATGATGGCTAACCTTTAATGTCTTCTGAGGAATGTGATATCCATGTCTTGTCGAATGAGATCTTAAATAATTGTAAGCCTCATACGTGTCATGTCGAGTGAGACATTTACCTCATGCTGAATGTAGTGTCCAGTGAGACATTCACCTTATGATGAGTCTTCATTTGAAGCATCTTCCTTGAGCCGAGACTACATCTTTGTATTGTCGAGTGGGATAGCATCCTCATGATGTGTATCCATGTAATGTTGATTGGAACTTTAGGCAACTCACCCTACTTATCTTTCGTGTCAAATGAAACTTCAGCCAATAACTGATCATTCCTCCATGTCGTGTCGACTGGAACCTTAGCCCCTAACTAAGACATGTTCTTTGTCGTGCGAGTGGTGCTTCAGCCCCTAGCTAGGAGTTCTTCTTGTCGTGTCGAGTGGTACCTCAGCTCATAGCAAGACTTTTTCCTTGTCGTGTCGAGTGGACCCTCTGTCAGATATTAAACCTTCTTCCATCTGGTATGTCGACTGGGATGTCCATGCCAAGTATTCATTTGTGAATTGTCGTATGGGACATCCTTCTCATGTCAAGTCTTTATCAGGTAGAGTGGGGCTGCTGGATATTCCATGCAAGGACACTTGCTTCGTCGTTTGGGGGGGGTGAATGGTAGGAAAATTGGTTTTAAATTGGAAGGATGCGCCTTGTTCTTTCATGGTCGAATGAGGATATAAAAATCCTTCCATGTAGTTTGGAGGAGATGGAAATCCTTCATCGTCTGAAAGATATGATAATTTTTTCACGTAGTATATGGAGGAGATGACAATCATAGAGTTTACTTCTTGGCCGATTGGGTATGTTGGAGGATTTTGAGGGTATTCTCATGTCGATTGGAGAAAGCATGTCGATTCGGGCCAGGTGTTGGTAAATATAGGTCGATTAGAGCAAATGGGTTTCTCCCTAAGTTGGAGTTTTGTGAATGATAGTTTTTTTTCTAAAGTAACCAATGAATACTTATTTAGGAAGCTATGATGTCCCAAGGCAAAATGGGTGGTCATCTAGCCCATTTTTTTATTGACTAATTACATCAAGTATCACTTTATTGAGTAGTACATTGCTAGCATATTAGTTGTAGGGTCACTTGGGTGGATTTGAGGTTCTCTCTTTGTGATGGCTGCTGGAATTATCTCTTTTCTTGTTTCTTTTATCCTCCTCCCATCTAATCTCAATTTGAGCCTGGGCCATGGCATGATCCATAGTGTAGCATCGAAATTTAGTGAGCTTTTTATAGAGTCCACTTTCTGAAAGTAATCCATTTCTGAATGCTTCCACTGCAGTAGGCTGATAGAGATCTGGGATTGTTATCATTTCTTTATTGAAGCGAGCCACGTAGCTTCGCAAGGACTCCCCTCTCCGTTGTTGGATTGCATTAAGGTCATTGGTGGTCTTCTCAAGCTTGCAAGAACTTGCAAAATGCTCCACAAATTTATCAGCTAGTTCCTGATATGACCCAATAGTCCTGTAAGATAGATTGAGGAACCAAGTGAGGGCTGGGCCCGCCAATGTTTCTCCGAATCCTCTACACATTCCAGCTACCCATTGATGAAGAGCCAGATCAGTCGACATCTTGTATTTGTAATGGATCACATGATCGTTGGGTCTGTGGATCCGTCATACAGCTTCATATCTGGAGGACTGAACTTCCTTGGTAGTTCGGTGGAAGTGATGGTGTCCAAAAATGGGGTATCTGAGATCGTGTCGGCTCAGCTTTTTCTCACTGGTAGTCTGACACCAGGTAGCTGGGAGAGAATTGCATCTTTGAACTCCTGCATTTCCTTGCGCATGGTGGAGGCAACTTGCCGTGCTTGGTCGGTAGAGGAAATATGTTGACTTCTTTCTTGATTTGGTGGATGGTTGTCTGATGGCAGATTGTCACTTGTCACATTGTTGAATGCCCCCCAGAGATTGGTGGGGATTGTGGGATTGCCGGGAAGGTCTGTAGTATCAGTTTGTCGAGAGGTTGAAGAGATTTGCTCCAGTTGCTTCTGGAGGGTTATATTGGAGATTCGCATGGCTGAATTCTCCTCCTCTAAGACTCGTAATCGTTCTTGTAGAATGACCAATTGAGAGGCCATAGGATCTAATGTCTGATCGCTGCTAGAAGCCATGTGCAGCTGTGTTGAAGGGATCATAGATTGAGAGATCTTCGTCTACTATGAATCGCTAAGGCCCCACGGTGGGCGCCAAATTGTGGACGCTGATTTTCACCCGAGGTCCACAATCAAGAATTTATAGGTTGGGGGCACTAGCGATCCTGCAAAATAAAGGTAAAGTGAGCGTGAAGGTTACTGCCCACCGGTGTGATGGGTGCCGTAGGCACTCCGACGCTCAAGTCAGTGATGAAGATGAGCTGTAAGTAATGGAAGAGTAAGGCTAGAGACTACCTTGATCCTCGTGGATTATCGTGAGGGCGATAGATATGATATGATGAGAGTTCTGGAGAGAAGAATATGGAGCTATGAGAGTTCTAGAGAGAAGATTATTGAACTATGATAGTTGTGGAGAGAAGATTATTGAACTATGAGAGTTGTGATCCTTCATCTCTTCTGGATCTCGGTTCCTTTTATAGGCTATTTGAGGTGAGATTCATGAATGCGTTTAATTAACATACGTTTTGTGTGTTGGTAACAGTCGTGTCATGATGGAGTATTATAGGCAGTCATGAAGACTGAAAACGGCTGGGTTATGAGGGGTATTTATGAGTTTGAGCATTTCGTGGGCTGACGTATGATGGGCCTTGGTTATGGTTTGGATGTGGGGTATTTTATTGGGAGTGGGCCCGTGAATCTGCGGGCCTGGGTCTTATGTTGGGGAGTCTGGGGTGCGTTCAGTGTTGGGTCTGAAGCAAAAGGTCGAAATTGCTCTTGGACCAAATTTGGCTCATACAATACAATAGTACCAATAACGACGTAAATCATAATGGGATAATATATAATAATACAAAAGTCACGCGTGATGGGCTATGGAAATAATAATGATCATAACATAAAGGAAACAATTCAGAAGAAATTGATTCATTAAGATAAATGGCAAACAAAAAGGGGGGTCAACACGCATATACGAGTATTTCCCGAATGGCACGTGGAGTTGAATCCCAAGTACGGACCGTACTACCGACCATTCAGATTCGGCTACGAAATTTACGTCTGGGTTTCCATCCGATATACCGCAAGCGCAAGAGATAATAACACACATAATCATTAATGCAATGTAAATGGACATAAAAAATAGACGCGAAATAATATAACAATGCATATACGTATAATCATCAACATGAACAAACATAAACAAATTAAAGGCGAAATAATAAAATAACAATAAAAGTGAATAAATAGATAAAAATAAATAACAAAATGCCTGAGAAGAAATATGGCTAGAGATTTGGTCATTTTTTATGTAGGGCTTCGCATACCCGACTGGACGTATTTCACGTCCAGCCAGACATGCAGTTTCCGGAACTATAAAAATAAATATGGTAAGGGTGCCCTCAGGTCTTACCTTTTAAGTTGCTTTCTCGGAAGTGTGTTAGGCCATCGTCAAAAGGATCGAAGCTTGGTTTCAAGATTTGGTTCGATTCTCTCTCTCACTCAGTTTCTGCTCCTTCTCACGTCTAGGGGTTTTCCAGTTTCTATTTTCTGGTTCGTGCCTGCTATTGCTGGTTCGATGTTTCTGGTTCTTCTTCGCGTTTCTGCTTTACGTTCTGGTTTCTTCACAGCGTCAGGTCCACGTTATAGTTTCCTTTTACGCTGCTGGTTCACGCCGCTGGTTTCTGCCTTCTATTTCACGCTGCTGGTTCACGTTCTGGTTGTTGGTTCCTTCTCACGCTGCTGGTTCACATCTATCTCTGCTCCTTCACTGCTGTCGCTGGTGGACGATGAGGATGGTGGGGGTGATGGTTATCGTGGGGAAGGCTGGTTAGTGGGGCTGATGAGGGTTACGGTGAAGATGGTGGCTGCCTCTTAGGGTTTTTCTTTGTTTCTCTTCTTTGTTTTTTTTTTTTTTGGTTTTTTTTGGTTTCTTTGCTTTTGTTTTTTTTCCTCTTTTTGTTCCCCCCTCTCAGTTCTCCTCCCCCTTTTTTTATAGATGCTGCCTCATAGGGTTTTTTTATTCTTCAAGTTGCCGACACTCTCTCTATGGCAGCCTATCTCCTTCATTTTGTGTCAAGATCTCCCTTTCCATATAAGGTGCTTAAGGGATTTATAAGGGAAACTCAAATCACTTATATTAAGAAGTGAGAATTCTTTCTAGTTTAGGTCTAGGATCTTGCATATTTGGCAAGAAGGGGATTTTAAATCTTTTTTAAGTTTGGCAAGTGATTTGACGAGAGGAATTGCCATGCCTGGGGTTTTGGGCTGCATGGATTGCATGGGCTGCATGGGAGGTCCGAAGTAGAGGCAGAGGCATGTCCGGGCTACGGTTTGAAGCGGAAGCTGACTGAGCGAATCTGAGGCTGGCTAGTGAGTCCGAATTCGATGAGGGGCTAATTTTGGAGGTTTTCCTTCCTTCCGGCATTCATTTTTCGTAACTTCCGCAACTTTTCAAGTAGTGCCTCCATACGAGGCTCATCATCAGGTTCATGCAAAAATGCAATGTCTACAATTATATTAAACGTTGAAGAACATTCAGGAGTAAAAAACATAAATATAAGAACTTAATTACAAGAGTTCATCCTTACATTTGTCTATGAGATTAGTTCTCTATATAGAAGAGAGACATAGCCTAGATAGATTGGAGAGACATCATGTCTGGCTTGAAGCTTCTTCGTTCTTCTCTCTCAAATATGTGATTTAAACTCTTTGTTGTGTGTTTTTCTCATTTTTTAGGGTTTTGGACGAACTTGGGTATATATAGGGAAGTCCAAGAGTCCTTATGCGCATAAAATACGACCTAATTAAGATTCTGGAACTTTTCCAGGGCGCCGCAGTGCCCAACTCTCTACCATTATGTATGGGAAGAAGCTGAGGCGGCATCACGATGCCAGAAGATGGGCGTCGCGACACCAGTTGGTTTTTCTGGAATTATGTTTTCTTCTTTTCCGCTCTTCCCGCGTGCTTCTGATGCGTCTGTAAGGTCCCGAAACATGTATAATTGCTCCAATCTTCATGTTCCATTGCTTCCTGATAATAAGACATAAAATAAACTATAATTAAGATCAAATACTTAATAATCAAGTCGAATTAGTGATGTTCAAAGTACATTTTCATGCACTTATCACAACCCCCAACCAGCTTATTGCTAGTCCCTAGCAATTCAAGCACAAAAAGAAAACAAGAACTAAACTAAATTAAAAATGAAAAAAAACTATCTAAGCCATTTTCGTAGGGATCACGATTGCATTTAGCATATGCAATAAGCCTTAAACCCCTATGTGGCCCCAGTGGACGAGTTATATGTTGGGGTTGGTTCTCAGAGCGCCAATTCCCGGTTGTATTCTGTTAAATACTTCTGTAAAACATTATTATTATGAATAATATATGCAGTTTCTATAATATAATCTATATTTCTATATGGTAAAGACGTAATGACCCGAGAATGATTAGTCATGATACAGTTGCAAAAGCGTCGCAACGGACATTGAGAAGTATCATGACATTGTCATTCTCAGACTGTTCCTGGTCAAGGTTTACACTACTTGGTCAGTATAGTAAACCCGTTGAGACCGGTACATGTCGTATACTGGAATATATGATTCCAATGGTTTCTCAATGAACCATTAGTCTTGGAGACTAGTATAGACGTGTAGGTGTTTATAGCGGATAAACACTGAACGACTCACCGAAGATTCTTAATGGATGGTACACCAGCGTCAATTCGAATCTTCTTGGGTTGAGTAGCACTTGTGATTCTTAGACTTGAGATGCCATTGTGGGCACATGAGACATCTTCTACACTTAGACGGCAGTCACGTCACCGATCTATTTAGATCAGACCTCCGACTGTTCGTTGGGTGTGGACAGATCCTCAGGGTGTCCTATGTGTATCAAGATAGGATCCGTCAGTTCTGTGTATCAGAGCATAGGTAGTCCATATGATTAGCAATCAGATAAAACCATGGGCCCGTGGTAAAGTTTAGAAGCTAGTTCTAAACATTCTTTTAGAGATTGCTAATAGAATAGTCGACTGGATAATCCCGATAGAGATTTGACGTTTACATCTATATCTCTGGGATTTATCCGGATACCTGTGACGGAGGAATTATACATTTTCCATGACCTCGACCTGTATGGTTCAGCGAGATTATCCGTGATCGTCATAATCTACGGGTGGATAGATTATGGACACGAAATTTGATTTCGTGACGGATATACCTGAATCTAGAGAGTCTCAATAATGAAACATACTCGTAGAGCACTAGAGCAACATTAATAAATAATATTGATTATTTACAAAGTAGTTTAAAGGTTAAACGCAAGATACGTGCTAAAGGGACCCGATAGTCATTTACTTAATTATTGTGTATTTACATTTAATACTTGATTAATTTAAATACACATTAATTAATAGTCAAAATGAGTTATTTGACTTATATCCTAAGTGAATATATATTTTTAATATTTAATGTAAATATTATACATATATTTAATATATTTGTATTTGATTAATTAATTAATTGTTTAATTGTTAAATGATTAAATTAATTAAAATATAATATCTTACATTGGGATATTTAAAGTAAATGATTATGTTGCCTTTGTTGACTTTATATAAATATCATTAAAGTGTTATTAGATATTATGCAAGTTGTTAACATATTTTTGAAATGAAATTGAAATGAAAATTAATGATATATGTTTTTGATTTCGGCCAAAGGCCATTTTGTGCACAAGTATATATTTTTCATTTTTTCATTTCAAGTTACCTAATACACTTTACAAAAACACCATTAAAAAAAGAAAGAAAGCAAGTGAAGGAGAAAAGGAAAAACTTAAAGAAAAGCTTGGATTTTGTAAGTTTTTCAAACTTACTATTAGAAAGGAATTTGTTCCTTAGGATCTAGGCAACATCTTGTGATGTTCTTAAGTTATTCTTTTCATTATTTCTTGTGTTTTTGATGATGGAAATTTGGTTGAAAGTGTTGAGCATGTGTAATGAAGAAAGCTTGTAACTATTGTAGTTATAAACATTCTTTTAAGGTTTTTGAAACCATGTTGCTAATCTAGAGTTATTGACCAACTCTTAAATGACCTAGATTTGATCTTGAGTTGTTTCATTGTGTTGAGACTTGGATTGGATGGAAGAATGATGATTGAAGTAATTGATTTAATGTATTTGGTCTATTTGTCCAATTTGAGGAAATTGAAAAATTAGGTTTTTGACTAATTTCCAAATTAGGGGGTTTTCATATATGTTGAGAATTTGGGTGTGTATATGATGCATGCAAAGTTTCATGTTGATTGGATTTCATTTGATGAGTTTTGAAGCATGAAATGACCAAATGGTCAATTTGGGCACCAAATGGTGCATTCGGCCTTGTGTTAGAATTTGTGGATTTTGGTTGCTTTGGTGTTTTGATGTTTTGAACATCATAAGTTCATCTTAGAAATGATTTAGAATCATTCAAAATTGATTGATCAATTTCGGACTAAAATGGACAAAAATACAAAGCAAGGGTATTTTCGGTAAATTCACCTAAAAATGTTTTATTGAATTTATTTTCATAATTTGATTATTGGAATATTAAATAAATATGTTTATTTAATTAATCCGAGAAAAAGTTTTGAAATCTGAAAATCGGATTTTCACCGCTTCCGCTGCGTTACCGGATTCACCCCCTAAATAACCCCTACAAAATGGTATCAGAGCGAGTCTGATTCTAGGCCACATAAAATGATTAGCCTTCATTGAATCAATGTTTAATCATGTTTTCTTGACTTTGTGCATGCTTATTAGGATCTAAATGGTTAGATTTAGGGTGTATGACACTTAGCGGAAAATCCCTAATAATAAGGTTTAATGTAATTATGTAATTGATGCATGTTATATGGTCCGTCTTGTCAATACGGTTTATGAATATCTCTTTGTGACTACATCCGAGACCGTGCCTCTGCTGTGAGGATGTAGCCGATAAAGATTTATTTATACCGGATGTATATCAGATACTAGATAAATTCAAGCGAAAGCGGAATTCTGAACGTGCCCTAGCTGTCAGGATTACGTACGTAACTTGAGTTTATCATTGGCGAGTTTAACATTGGTACGTCTCCTTGTGGGCCTGCCTTCGCAGCGACAACGAGAAACGGCCAGGACCGGGTACTTAAGAGTCATTAGTGAATGATTGACAAATGAGTTGTCTACCTGATGAATATACGTAGGCGAGACCGTGCCTCTGCTGTGAGCCGAATATATTCACGGGATCCACTTTTCACTATTAGTATTTAATTTAATTATTAAATATTTGTATTCTATTTTGGGATTACAGTATTGCATGATTTAGTGGGAGGGGCATATTAGATTAAAAATCCATGATCTAGTTTATGCTTTTGATATTATATGAAACTGCTTAATTTCTGCTAACCGTTTTTCATGATCTATATGATAGATTGGCGATGGCGGGACAATCCACAAATCAGTTTGCGCGTATGTTTGATGCGAACAAACTGAAAGGCGCTGAGAACTTTGCAGACTGGGAATTGGATTTGAGGATTGTCCTCGATTCCGAAAAGCTGGGTTATGTTCTTGAGGGTCCGTTGCCCCTTGCAGTGGGAGGATGCTTCGGAGGAGGAATGCCAAGTTTTTGAAACTTGGAAAGATGATGATTTAAGGGTTAAATCATACATCCTTAGTTCACTGTCTCCGAAACTCAAGCAACAGTACTATGGTATGTTAGATTCCTATAGTATGATGACGCGATTGAGACAATCGTTTGAGAACCAGGAACAAGTTATTGTTCACAAAGTCGCCATGGAACTGTTCCATGCGCGTCTGGATGAGGGGCAGAGTGTCAGCCCACATGTTCTTCAGATGATCGATTTGATCGATCAATTGAGGCAACATAATCTCATCTTGAATGACATTCTCGGTAGGAGTGTCATTCTTGGTTCACTGCCAGCTTCATTTCGCCAGTTCGTGATGTACTTCAACATGCACGGGACTGTCTGTACCTACCAGGAGCTACATAGGATGTTGCTCACGGCAGAAGAGGACCTTAAGAAGGGAGTACCGACTCGCCTCTCTAGAACTACTTCTCTTTCGGCTTCTTCCCAAGGATGGTCCAAGGGAAAGAACAAGAAAGGAAAGAAGAAGAAGAAGGCTTTTGGTCCTCAACAACAGGCGAAGATTGCAAAGCCCAAAAGGGCTTCTGAAGACAAATGCCACCACCACTGCGGCAAAGTTGGGCACTGGAAAAGGAACTGTCCTGATTACATTGCCCAAGTGAGGAGAGACAGAGCTTCTACATCAGGTACTTTTATTTTTCTAGTTATTGATTTATCTTTGGCTTGTGAAGCCGTTACATCCAGCTGGATTTTAGATTCTGCTTGTCCCATTCACATTTGCAATTCGTTGCAGGTGCTGAAGGAAAGTAGGAAACTGAAGCCTGGAGAGATGCAGTTGCGATTCGGGAGTGGAGACTCTTTGGATGCAGTTGCAGTGGGAGTATGCGAGATCTCATTGCCGAATGGGACACTTTTGTTAAATGATGCTGTTTTTTGTACCGGATGTGTCGCTAATATTATATCACTTTTTGTATTAGATACAGAAGGCTTTTGTATTAATATTAAGAATAGTTCTTTGTATTTATATGATAAAAATAATATTCAGATCCTTAGTTGTCCAAACCAGCATGGTCATTATATCTTGCAAACTTCAAAAGATATATTAAGTACTGGAGTTAATAAACGTAGTTTACCCTGTAATTAATAATACTGAACTTTGGCATATGAGACTTGGTCACATTGGCGTTAAACGCCTTACCCAATTGGTTAGGAATGGTTTGATATCAGATCTTACCATTGAATCCTATCCAACTTGTGAATCCTGTATTCAGGGTAAGATGACCAAAGCCCATTTTCTGGTGTTGGACACCGTGCCACTAACTTACTGGAACTCGTACATTCTGATGTATGTGGTCCACTAAGTCAAACTGCTCACAGTGGTTATTCGTACTTCGTTACCTTTACCGATGATTTATCACGGTACGGTTATGTGTATTTGATGCGACATAAATCGGAAACCTTTGAAAAGTTCAAAGAGTTCCGAAATGAAGTAGAAAAACAAACTGGTAAATATATTAAATGCCTTCGATCAGATCGAGGCGGTGAATATATGAGTGGTGAGTTCATGGATTATATGAAGGAGAATGGGATTCTCGCTCAATATACTCCTCCAGGTACACCACAGCACAATGGTGTATCTGAAAGGAGAAATCAGACTTTATTGGATATGGTCCGATCGATGTTGAGTTTCACAGATTTGCCCTATTACTTATGGGGCTACT
Organism: Zanthoxylum bungeanum; assembly: GCA_019454045.1. Taxonomy (NCBI): domain Eukaryota; kingdom Viridiplantae; phylum Streptophyta; class Magnoliopsida; order Sapindales; family Rutaceae; genus Zanthoxylum; species Zanthoxylum bungeanum. The sequence goes on along the minus strand of SKCR01035258.1, from coordinate 53,383 downwards.
GTCTCTCTTAACAGCCGCACATCTTTTGAATAAGATTCCTTCAAAGGCTGTTCCTACGACACCGTATCAGATATGGTTCGGTAGGAGACCAAATCTTAATTATATTAAGGTTTGGGGTTGTCCTGCCTATGTCAGGGTAACTCAGCAAATAAGCTTTCGCCTCGAGGGCAAAAAAAGTTTAGGTTTGTTGGATATCCCTCGAACACGAGGGGATATCTGTTCTATGATACTGAGCATCGAAATGTGTTCGTAGCTCGCTTCGCAAAATTTCTAGAAGTAGAATTTTTGTCAGAAGGTGGTGATCATAGACAGGTTGAGCTTGATGAAGTCCAACCTGAAAACAACGAACCAACGGAGGAACCTGAAGTTCAAGTAGATGAAGGACCTTCAACACACACACTCCTTAGGTCGGAAAGGGTATCTAGACCTCCTGAACGCTTGTATTTGATACAAGAAAAGAGTCTGGATGTTCTCTTAGTTGAAGAGACAGATCCTTTCACCTATAGAGAATCGATGTTGGACATCGACTCCGTGAAATGGCAAAGTGCCATGAAATCCGAGATAGACTCAATGCATGAAAATCAAGTTTGGGACTTGATTCCGCTTCCCGAAGGAATTGTTCCTATCGGTTGTAAATGGGTTTACAAGAGGAAGCGCGGGCCTGACGGTAAGGTTGAAACTTACAAGGCCCGACTGGTAGCAAAAGGTTACACGCAGCGACCTGGCGTCGACTACGATGAAACTTTTTCGCCGGTAGCAATGCTTAAGTCTATCCGGATTTTTCTTTCTATAGCTGCGTATCATGACTACGAGATTTGGCAAATGGATGTCAAAACGGCTTTTCTAAATGGATTTCTTGATGAAGAAATCTATATGGAACAGCTGGAAGGTTTCACATCCAGCGAAACCTCGGGTATGGTATGTAAGCTTAAGAAGTCCATTTATGGACTTAAAACAAGCTTCACGAAGTTGGAATCTTCGATTCGATGAGATTATTAGATCGTCCGGTTTTCTCAAGAATTCGGAAGAATCCTGTGTGTATCAGAAGGCCAGTGGGAGCATGGTCGTATTTTTAGTCCTATATGTTGATGACATCCTAATCATTGGGAATGATTTAGGAATGTTGCAAAGCGTCAAAGCGTACCTCTGTAAGAATTTCTCCTGAAGGACCTGGGAGAAGCTTCCTATGTTTTAGGGATAAACTCTATAGAGATAGACAAGGAGGCTGATTGGGTTATCCCAATCAACGTACGTAGATAAGATCTTGGAACGGTATAGCTTTGGTAACTGTAAGACAGCAAACATACCCTTCAGACATGGGATTCATCTTTCCAAGAAGATGTGTCCACAAACAGAAGATGAGAAGGTTAGAATGTCTAACCAACCTTATGCTTCGTGTTTGGGTAGCATAATGTATGCCATGTTATGTACGAGGCCTGATATCAGTTTCGCTGTTAGCGTAACTAGTCGATATCAGTCCAATCCAGGTAATGACCATTGGATGGCCATTAAACATATCCTAAAGTATCTTAAAGGTACTAAGGATAAGTTGATTATATATGGAGGAAACGAACTGCAGGTTAATGGGTATACAGACTCCGATTTCCAATCGGATCCCGATGATAGAAAGTCTACATCTGGATTTGTCTTTACCCTTAACGGAGGTGCAGTTTGTTGGAAGAGTTCCAAACAGGGATCGACAACTGATTCCACCACTGAGGCGGAATATATTGCAGCTTCTGAAGCTGCAAAAGAGGATGTGTGGATAAAGAACTTTATCACAGAATTGGGAGTTGTCCCAAGTATCGAGAATGCGATTCTGTTATACTGTGATAATACTGGAGCCATTGCGCAAGCAAAGGAACCGAGGGCGCATCAGAAGTCGAAGCATGTGGAACGCAAGTACCACATCATTCGAGAGATTCTGTCGCGAGGGGCTATTGTAGTGTGCAAGGTACCGAGTGAAGATAATGTAGCAGACCCGCTGACGAAGGCCATACCTCCGAAGCTGTTTGATAAACACGTGGAGTCGATGGGTATTAGATACAATCGATATTGGCACTAGAGCAAGTGGGAGATTTTGTTGGGGTTGGTGCTCAGAGCGCCAATTCCCGGTTGTATTTCTGTTAAATACTTCTGTAAAACATTATTATTATGATAATATATGCAGTTTCTATAATATAATCTATATTTCTATATGGTAAAGACGTAATGACCCGAGAATGATTAGTCATGATACAGTTGCAAAAGCGTCGCAACGGACATTGAGAAGTATCATGACGTTGTCATTCTCAGACTGTTCCTGGTCAAGGTTTACACTACTTGGTCAGTATAGTAAACCCGTTGAGACCGGTACATGTCGTATACTGGAATATATGATTCCAATGGTTTCTCAATGAACCATTAGTCTTGGAGACTAGTATAGACGTGTAGGTGTTTATAGCGGATAAACACTGAACGACTCACCGAAGATTCTTAATGGATGGTACACCAGCGTCAATTCGAATCTTCTTGGGTTGAGTAGCACTTGTGATTCTTAGACTTGAGATGCCATTGTGGGCACATGAGACATCTTCTACACTTAGACGGCAGTCACGTCACCGATCTATTTAGATCAGACCTCCGACTGTTCGTTGGGTGTGGACAGATCCTCAGGGTGTCCTATGTGTATCAAGATAGGATCCGTCAGTTCTGTGTATCAGAGCATAGGTAGTCCATATGATTAGCAATCAGATAAAACCATGGGCCCGTGGTAAAGTTTAGAAGCTAGTTCTAAACATTCTTTTAGAGATTGCTAATAGAATAGTCGACTGGATAATCCCGATAGAGATTTGACGTTTACATCTATATCTCTGGGATTTATCCGGATACCTGTGACGGAGGAATTATACATTTGCCATGACCTCGACCTGTATGGTTCAGCGAGATTATCCGTGATCGTCATAATCTACGGGTGGATAGATTATGGACACGAAATTTGATTTCGTGACGGATATACCTGAATCTAGAGAGTCTCAATAATGAAACATACTCGTAGAGCACTAGAGCAACATAATAATAATATTGATTATTTACAAAGTCGTTTAAAGGTTAAACGCAAGATACGTGCTAAAGAGACCCGATAGTCATTTACTTAATTATTGTGTATTTACATTTAATACTTGATTAATTTAAATACACATTAATTAATAGTCAAAATGAGTTATTTGACTTATATCCTAAATGAATATAGTTTTTAATATTTAATGTAAATATTATACATATATTTAATATATTTGTATTTGATTAATTAATTAATTGTTTAATTGTTAAATGATTAAATTAATTAAAATATAAATATCTTACATTGGGATATTTAAAGTAAATGATTATGTTGCCTTTGTTGACTTTATATAAATATCATTAAAGTGTTATTAGATATTTATGCAAGTTGTTAACATATTTTTGAAATGAAATTGAAATGAAATTAATGATATATGTTTGTGAATTTCGGCCAAAGGCCATTTTGTGCACAAGTATATATATTTTTCATTTTTCATTTCAAGTTAACCTAATACACTTTACAAGAAACACCATTAAAGAAAGCAAGTGAAGGAGAAAAGGAAAAACTTAAAGAAAAACTTGGATTTTGTAAGTTTTTCAAACTTACTATTAGAAAGGATTTGTTCCTTAGGATCTAGGCAACATCTTGTGATGTTCTTAAGTTATTCTTTCATTATTTCTTGTGTTTTTGATGATGGAAATTTGGTTGAAAGTGTTGAGCATGTGTAATGAAGAAAGCTTGTAACTATTGTAGTTATAAACATTCTTTTAAGGTTTTTGAAACCATGTTGCTAATCTAGAGTTATTGACCCACTCTTAAATGACCTAGATTTGATCTTGAGTTGTTTCATTGTGTTGAGACTTGGATTGGATGGAAGAATGATGATTGAAGTAATTGATTTAATGTATTTGGTCTAATTTGTCCAATTTGAGGAAATTGAAAAATTAGGGTTTTTGACCAATTCCAATTTGGGGTTTTCATATATGTTGAGCATTTGGGTGTGTATATGATGCATGCAAAGTTTCATGTTGATTGGATTTCATTTGGATGAGTTTTGAAGCATGAAATGACCAAATGGTCAATTTGGGCACCAAATGGTGCATTCGGCCTTTGTGTTAGAATTTGGGGATTTTGGTTGCTTTGGTGTTTTGATGTTTTGAACATCATAAGTTCATCTTAGAAATTATTTAGAATCATTCAAAATTGATTGGATCAATTTCGGACTAAAATGGACAAAAATACAAAGCAATGGTATTTCGTTAAATTCACCTAAAAATGTTTTATTGAATTTATTTTCATAATTTGATTATTGGAATATTAAATAAATATGTTTATTTAATTAATCCGAGAAAAAGTTTTGAAATCTAAAAATCGGATTTTCACCGCTTCCGCTGCGTTACCGGATTCACCCCCTAAATAACCCCTACATTATAGTCTCGTGACGGTTTATAGCGATGACACCCACAAACGTCATTCAGAAAATATGCAATTATGTAAAAATAACAAAATGAAGTAGTCCCAATGGTTACACATATTATTGTCCTCAACGAATGCCTAGTAATGAAATCAGAGAACCTTCAAAGTATTCAATGCAACTCAAATCCAAGTCCTTGAATAAATCATCTAAGTTAGACTCACAATGTGTGTGTGTAAAGGTTAATTCACAGTTTGACTCTTAGGTAAGCCAACTCAATGATTTCGTTTAAAAATTGGGATTCGATAGGTCAAACCAACCTAGATATCTCAAATGCGCTCTGTAATTGCCTTTTTGTACTTAGTATGGTATGATTTTTTTCTTTTTCTTCTTTCAAAACCTCTTTTTTTTTTCAACACGCCTACCCTTTAAGGTAGCATTTCTCCTCATGGTGGTCCTAACACTCACCTATGGGTAGCTTCATGCTTATCGGTTATAGGTGGTTTAATTTCTTCATTTCTTTTTTTTTTTCTTTTTTTTTTCATTCAAAATTTTCTCTGTTTTTTTTTCCTGTTTTTATTTTTAACCATACCATACATCATAACACTAGCAAATCAAGATAGATATCTAAGAAAATAGTCATTCATCAACATGCAATTTCTTCAACTAGTCACTTTGCCAACTACCTAGGTTCTTACTGCTAAAAACCTATAGTTAAGTGCTTACGAGTCTAACCTAGATCAATTACTCAAGGCATCAGATAAACATACATTAGGAACTTATTTTTTCTAAGATTTAATCCTAAAGCAAACAATATTCATCATTGAACTTATGCTTTTACTATTAAGGACTAAAAACTAAGTAAAAATGTTTAAATTTTTTTTATAACAGGTATTATCACTACATGCGTACACCATCATACTTAAAACTTGCATTGTCCTCAATGTAAGATAAAGATAAAGAAACAGGAGTGAGGAACAACACTACCAGGCTTGGAGTTGATCAGGTTCCTGCTGGTAAAACCTTAGTTGCGTGGGCTGTGTAGGTTGCGCTAACGCATGTATAAATACCCATGCCAATAATAAACATGCAATTAGCACATAATAAAATAAAACAAAAGTAAATAAAATAATAAAATAAATACAGATGCAAGGGTTACCTCCCCGCTAGTGCTAAGTTCAACGTCTTCAGCCAAACGCAATCACCCAAGTGGTCATGGTGGATTCCACGTAGCGAACCAAGTAATCTCATGTTCTTTCTTTTTCGGTAGACATTGGTGATTAATACCTGAAAAAGATTTTTTTGTCTGGCTATTACAGTTTATCCATGGATCCCCCAAGGTCTACTGATGGTTGAAATTTGTGGCTATACATATGGAAAAATTGGCTCAACCTCCTTTTTAACTTTCCAGGGAACATCTTCAAGTGAGCACTAACTCTTCTTTTCATCTTTTTACGGTTCATTGGGATGAGTTCCAGTTCGGGAGGGTTAGATTTATGTTGTGTAGAGGCTGTTTCTGGTAAGCCTATGTCTAGCAGGTATCTGTAGTGGCATTCATCATCATCTCGTGGTTGTTTCTCAATGTGAAAGATATTCACGTCCAGTGTCTATTCCCAAATGATAACTTCATGAGACCGTTCCTGAAATTGATAAGGGCATTAGCTATATCAAGAAAAGGTCTACCCAAGATGAGAGGAATTTTGGATTCAGTTTTAACCATCGATTGAGTATCTAGAATCAGAAAATCAACAGGGTAGTAGAATTTATCGATTTGTAGTAACACATCCCCAACTACTCCCCGCGGTATTCTGATAGAGTGATCAGCTAACTGTAACACCACAGATGTAGGTTTAATCTCTCTAAGTCCTAGCTGCATATAGATGGAATATGGCATGAGATTAACACTAGCATCTAAATCTAATAAGGCTTGACCAAACTAATATGTGCCAATGTGACAAGTAATAACATCCTGAATCTTTGTATTTTGGTGGGGCCTTTTGCTCAATTACTGCACTTGCTTGCTCTGTCAGGAATGCAGTCTTCTTCACATGATGCTTTCTCTTATGGTGGATAGATCCTTCAAAACCTTCGCATATGTGGGAACTTGTTTGATCACATATAACAAAGGAAGGTTAATCTTTACTTGCTTTAGATGTTCTAGAATCTCACTATTGGGGTCTGTAGCTCTTGCAGTAGGCCTAAGAGCTTGAGGAAATGGTACTCTAACTGGGCTCTGTGTCACTTGTTCTTCTTGAGGAATATTGGTACTAATATCTTTGGGGTCACCTATAATGTTGGAGGTATCCTACAAGCCTATCTCCTTACCATTCCTAGTGATTATGGCATTAAGACATTTTACATTGGAGGCTTCATGATCAGCATGTGCCATGTGTTGTCCTTGTGGATTTGGTTGAGCCTAAGATGGGAATTTTCCTAGTTCTTGCACACTTAGGACAATAGTCAACTTAGAGACTTGACTCTTTATCTCCTTATTGTCTTCAACCACCTGAGCTATCAATGACTCAAACCTTTGATTGGTTTTGCTCTGGGCCTCTACAAATGCATGCACAGTGTCTTCTAAGGAATTCATAGGAATGATTGGTGTGTGATATAGGAGGGAAGTGTAACTTTTAGGTTGTGGTACTTGAGTGGGTTGTTGAGACTCCTATTTCCAACTAAAATTTAGATGGTTCCTCCAACTAGGGTTATAGGTGTTCGAATAAGGTGTATATGGCTTCTTGTGCATCCCTAAGGTATTGAATTGTTCCTTATATGTTTCCATCATCTCACCATATACAGGACATTCTTGGGCTAGATGGTCAATCCACTTACACATAAACCATACCCATTGAGGTTCTAACTGGGCTACCACATGCATAATCTTGCTATCTTTGGCTTTTAAAGCTCCTATCTCTATAGTTAATAGCTCAACCTGTGTTCTAAGACTATCATCCTCTGTAAAGTGGCGTATGCCTCCACTAGATGGAGTGAGACGTGTCCTATCAGTGCTATCCATGGCATTAGGTCTAGTCCAAGTGTGAGATTTCTCGACTAGGTCATTTAAACACTCTAATGCATCATCAGGGTCCTTTCAGATAAATTCACTATTGCACATTGTCTCAACGAATTGGCACTCTCTAGGGGTTAGACCGTCGTAAAAATAACTCACTAGGCGCCAACTCTCATAGCCATGGTGAGGACAACTAGCTAACATCTCCTTAAACCGCTCCCAAGTTTGATAAAAGGGTTTCACTGTCTTTCTGGGAGAAGATAGAGATCTGTCTTTTCATAGCATTAGTCTTATGATGTGAGAAGTATTTATTAAAGAATGCTTGTGTCATCTCACCCCATGATCCTATTGAACTAGGTCTTAAAGAATACAACTAGCTTTTAGCTCTATCCTTAAGGGCAAAAAGGAAGAACTTAAATCTAATTATGTATGTAGTCCCAAAACGGTCATGGAAGGTTGCTACGACTTCTTCAAACTCTCTAACGTGCACATAATGGTTCTCATTCTCCAAACCATGAAAGGTTGGGAGGTACTGTATCATTCCAGGTTTAAAGTCTATATGTGGTGCATTCGGAGGAAACATTATGCATAATGGTGTAGTTGTGCGAGTGGAATAAAAGTACTCCTCAAGAGTCCTAATGGGTGGTCTCTCGTAGTCACTCATGTTGTGTGTGCTAGATGTAGATGGTGTGGCAAAAAGATTGTCAAACAGACTTTCTGAATCTGAATCTTCCTCTTTAGTTCTAAAAAATCTACCAAACTGATCTCTAAGTCCAGACATGCACTCAAACACAAATAAAACAAGAAGTAGAAATAAAAGAATTAAACAAAAAAAATAAAGTAAATCTAAAACTAAAATCAAAGTTAAACTAAAACTCTAACTGAAATAAAATAAATAAATAAAATTGAAAAGTGAAGGTGGAACGAAGTTACTGCTTTACTGTTAACTAAGCAAACTTGCTCATTTGGAGTGTAAACTGTCTCCCCGGAAACGGCGCCAAAATTTGATTACGCCCAAAAAGTACTTGCGGTTATCACAATATAGATGGGGTGTCGATTCATCAGAGAGATGATTACATGAAACTAATTCACTTAAAGAAAACGTTAGCAATAACTTAATTAAATAAAACGAAAATGGCAATGTAAAATAAAAACTATGAAAAAGACTTAAGAGTTATCAGTAGAGAAAAGCAGGAAAGCATCGAGAATCCTCTTGTATCAAATCCATATATTCAGTAGTTGATTCCTTTTATTACTCAATTGAGGGTTCACATCCCAAACCAACAATCAGAAGATATTTCAATTCAAAACATATTGCTTTCTTTATGTTAACAACACACTATGTTATCGTTATGACCTATCTAACGTCGACAATATACCCACATATAATACTGCAGAAGAAGATTAACTCATAAAACAACAATATCAGTTACAACTGGGTTCCCCAATCTCACATAGAAGAAGCATGACTATTCCTATATGCAAGTTGGTAAAACACAATCTATGGATTCATTATATTCACAAGATAATAGAGAATAATAAATCATTATTTATATTAAACGCTGAAGAAAATTCAGGAATAAAAAAACATAATTATTAGAACTTAATTACAAGAGTTCATCATTAGCTTTGCCTAGAAGATTAGTTCTCCATATAAAAGAGAGACATAGCCTGGATAGATTGGAGAGACATCTTGTCTGGCTTTAAGCTTCTTCATTCTTCTCTCTCAAATATGTGATTTAATCTATTTGTTGTGTGTTTTTCTCCATTTTTTAGGATTTTGGACGAACTTGGGTATATATAGTGAAGTCCTGGAGTCCTTATGCGTATAAAATATGACCTAATTAAGATTTTAGAATTTTTCCGGTGCCCAAATCTCGGCCATTATGTATGGGAAGAAGCTGAGATGGCGTTGCGACGCCAGAAGATGGGCGTCGTGACGCTAGTTGGTTTTTCTAGAGTTGTGTTTTCTTCATTTCTGCTCTTCATGCGTGCTTCTGATGCGTCCGTAAGGTCCCAAAACATGTATAATTGCTCCAATCTTCATGTTCCATTGTTTCCTAATAATAAGACGTAAAATAAACTATAATTAAGATCAAATACTTAATAATCAAGCCGAATTAGTGATGTTCAAAGTACATTTCATGTACTTATCACCAGAGAAAGAACGTTTACTGAGGACTCAAACATGGCATGAAAGAATTATTGTAGGATCAATAACCCCGAGGTAATGACTACAAATAGAGTCCCGAGGATTCAGAAAATCAGGCCGGTGCCAATAATGTTTACCGAGGATGATGCTCAAGGTATGAGTTATCCTCACGATGATGCGTTGATAATAAAGACCAATATTGGCGGGTTTGAGGTAGATAGGATATTGGTGGACCTTGGGAGTGCAGTGGACATCATATCCAAAGAGTCATTGAATGGACTATAAGTGGAGTTCACCATATTGATTAAGAACGCAACTCCACTTTACGGGTTCGGGAGATCTACTGTCATCCTACTTGGTTAGGTACAACTGAAAATGACTATTGGAACGAGCCCCCATACTCGTATAATTATGATGGACTTCACCATGGTGGATTGTTTAAGTAGTTACCAGGTGATTTTGGGATGGCCCTTCATGATGAAATCAATGACAGCCATGTCGAGCTATTACTTGAAGTTGAAATTCCCAAATAGGGATGAGGTCGGGGTGGTATGCGACCATTAGAAGATGGTGATGAGTTATTTTGCAGCCACATCCAAAGAGACCCTGTGTATTGATGATGTCTCATGGCAGAAGGGGAAGGAGATGGAAGATGACTCGATTGAGGTAGAGTTCGATGATCCCCGACGCAAGGACCCCACTCAGTATGGAGGAACTAGAGTCAATACAACTCTTTGGCACGGAGAAGATAGTCAAGGTTGGGGTTGGGCTGGAGCAGAATCTGAAAAAGAAGCTCATAGACATCCTAAGAGAGTATGCGTACATGTTCGCATGGAGCCATAAATACATGCCCGGGATAGATCATCAGGGTTATCAGTCACCGCCTGTCAATAGACCAGGCCTATAATGCGGTGAAGCAGAAGATGATAATATTCAACCAGGAACGATATGAGGCCATTCACACTGAGGTGGATAAGTTGATGAAAATCGGGTTCATTAGAGAAGTGAAATACCAGAAATGGGTCTCAAACGTAGTATTGTTATAAAAGGCCAACGAAAAATAGAGAATCTGTGTGGACTTCTCTGATTTGAACAAAGCTTGACAAAATGACAGCTTTCAACTTTCTAAAGTCGACTAGTTTGTGGATTTGACAGCTTGCCATATACTGTTAAGCTTCATAGATGCATTCTCGATATACAATCAGATCAGAATATTTCCCAAGGAAGAGGAGAAGACATCATTTATCAATGTTTAAAGGTTGTATTGCTATAAAATAATGCCTTTCGAGTTGAATAATGTTGGAACGATGTACCAGAGGTTGGTGAATCGAGTCTTCAAGCCCCTCATCGATAAGACAATGCAAGTCCATATCGATAATATGATAACCATGACAGTACAGCCTGAGGATCACCTGAGGGACCTCGGTAAGACTTTTGAACTCCTGATGAAATTTGTGATGAGGTTGAATCTAGAGAAATGTACCTTTGGAGTATCATCAGGGAGGTTTTTGGGGTACATGATCAGTGCTGAGGCATTAAGGCCAATACTCAAAAGATCAAGGCGATATTGGATCTGAAATCGCCGAGGACAGTAAAAGAAGTATAAAGCTTGACTGGTCAAGTGACATCACTTAATCAGTTCATTTCTAAGTCAACCGATAAGTTCTATAGCTTATTCCGGCTAATCAAGAAGTGAAGAAATATTTTAAGTGGATGAGTGAGTGCGAGGAGGCATTCCAACAGCTTAAAGAGTACTTGACCTGACCCATACTTCTGGCTAAGCCAATTCCATGTGAGATGCTATTTATATACATAGTTTTTTCAAAGTATGCTGTAAGTTTAGTATTAGTACAATAAATAGATAAAATTCAAAGGCTAACATATTATACTACCAATGCATTATTAGATGCAAAGACCCGATATTCGGCTCATGAGTTGATGAACTTGTCTTTAGTTACTACTCTATGGAAGTTATGACCTTACTTCCAAGATCACCCCATCGAGGTGTGAATAAGAAATATTCTACCATCCCCGAATTTCTAATAAGGGGCAAACTCTAGATGACTTCTTGGCAAAATTCACAGGGCCCCAAGTCATTGTGGTCGGGGAAGAGAAGAAATAAAAGTTGTTTGTTGATGGGTCGGTCAGCTCGCAAGGATGTGAGGCTTGAGTAATCCTTAGTAATGGGCATGATGAAGAACTGAGCTACGCACTGAGATTTTCATTTGAAGCAACTAACAATGAGGCTGAGTATGAGGTGATCTTGGCCGGGCTGAGTCTTTATGATACGATTGGGGTAAGAGATGTGATTGTGAATAGTGATTCTCAACTGGACATCCAACAGTTGAATGATGTGTTTCAGGCAAGGGAGCCCAACATGATAGAATACCTCGTGGAGGTAAAGAAGTAGCTAGAAAGAATGGGGAATGTCACATTTTTGCAAGTCGATTGAGAAAGTAACCAACATGCAGATTTGTTGGCCCAATTGGCATCATCCATCAAGTTTAAGATCCCCCGTGTCATTCCCTTGGAGATCCTTGAGCCGAAGAGTGTTAGAGGATCGACTGTGATGAAAGTAGTGGCTAAAGTTAAGCTAATAATGATAGACCTGATCAAGAGGTACATGGATTTTGGATATTTACGAAGGAACAAGAAGGAAGCGAAGAGGCTGAAATATCAAAGTGCATGTTTTTGTTTGATATATAAGGTGCTTTAGAGAAGGGGCTACACAATGCCATACTTGAAGTGTCTTGGGCCTGAGGAAGCTAATTATATAATGAGGGAAGTCCATGAGGGCATCTGCGGGAATCATGCTGATGAGGGATTGATTGTTCACAAAGTACTCAAGCAAGATTATTATTGGCCAACGATGCACCATGACAAGCTTGGTGTATCCCTAGCATGTGATGGATGCCAGAGGAATGCAGACGTACCTAAACAACCACCCGAACAGTTAACGACTATTTCTAGTCTTTGGCCATTTGCTTAATGGGGTTTGGATCTTATTGAACCACTGCCTATGGGAGGGGGTCAGACCAAATATGTAATTGTGGTAATTAATTAATTCACTAAGTGGGTGGAGACCGAGTCGTTGTCCACAATAACTGAGAAGGGTCACTCTGAACACAAACCAATCTGAGGAAGGCTCCCTAGGAGCAAAATCGGAAGGGCTTTACAAGGTGGCAGAGGTCATCAGGTTGGGTGTCTATCACCTGGAGCAGCTGGACGACACCCGACTCAAAAATCCATGGAATGCAGAAATGTTACAAAGGTATTTTCAATAGAGCCTCTCTTAGAATGACCAGCAAAGAGTTATCAGATGGGCGATAGATCTCTGAATACAAGTAAAAATTTCCCCATTTTTAATAAGTTACTCGCACTTTTACACGCTTGTTGTTTATTTGAATGGGAAAGATTTTTTAAAATTCTTGGGAAATACTTGTGGTCGACATCACCGGAAAGTGCAAGGCAAAAATGCAGAAAAGGCACACCATTGTGGCACACCCCAATGTCATTATCAAACCCTCGAACTGCAACGTTAATACCCAATGACCTGTACCTTCGAAGACATTGAAAACCTGTGTGGTGTTTGGCACCTCGGGGAAACCATAACATGCTCAACGAAAGGACTGGCATGGCGTTTGGCCCCCCAAGGTTACCATAACACGTATGGAATAAAGAAAACTTTGAGGTACTATGGTAGCCTCGGGTTTACATAGCATGTGGATATATTTTTTCCTCATAACATTTGACGCCAATAGAGAGAGTTGGAGGTGCGTAGCACGGGTAGGGCCCACTGGCCTCCGTGGCATTTGTAGCCTCGGGATATGCCTAGCATGAGGAGGATGAATACCCCTATGACACTGGACATCTCTTCTCAAATCCGTTGGAGCATAGCACGAGGAAGGCTAGAAGGCCTTTGTGGAGTTTGCAGACTCGGGGAGTGCCTAGCATGAGGAGGAAAACGCCCTCATGGCGTTGACCGTCCCCTGATCCGTAGCTCAGTTTGCCAGAGATATTTGGACTGTGAGGTTCAAAATTGTTATTTTAGGTAACATGGGATAAGACGCTGCCTCAAATGCCTTGATGTTTTTGGGTCAGTGCATAGTGCGTGATATGTCACTTGTTAGGGTGGATGTGGGATCCCTAGGGTCGGATCGGTGCCATGCGCAGCGGAAGTGAGACTAACCCGTGGATATCAAGCATGGTTTTATTTTTTAATAATTTAATGGAGTACTATATTGTATTACGCGTGTATAGAAAAAAAGAGGACTGAATGAGAGTCCGTAAACTAAAAAAATAGACAAAAACAAGTATCAATGCGAGAATTGGCGACGAGCACTAAATTGCACGCGCGCATACACACTCATTTTTTTTATTTTGAAAATAAAAGCAATTACATTTATTTTCATCAGCTCTCTGGAAAGAGAGCTGATGGAAATAAGAATTTTAATCCAGTATTCTTTCAACCTTTCATAAGCACTTTTAAACACCAAAAATTTAATTTTTAACATCAAAACCAATATCAACATATGTTAAAGAATAAAATCATATTTTTTTAAAATATCAAATATTTTTATATAAAAACATAAATTTATTCAAATTACGCACATTTGTAAATTTTGAATTTAAAACACAAACCAAATTAGAATCCCACAATGAAGTGACACATGAACAATTCTAGGTCACTCAAAGGTGGTCAAGTGATTCTATAATGGTAGCCATAGCTCTAAGCTATCATCTAGAGTTTCAAACTCTAATTTTATGTCTATGTCTAACATAAACATTTTGACCCAATCAAAAACATATTGTATTTATACTTCCAAAGCATCCATACGAAATTCATTAGCCTAATTTCAACATCAAGCTATGATATTATGTATCTAATACATAATACATCACTATATGTTTCATTAATAATAACCCACTAATAAAAAACATAGCTTTAGAGAAGATCAAACTTACCTAGTAAGGTTGATTCCAAGATCCAATCTTCTTCTCCTTATTGAAATGTTGGAAAGAACTTTCAAAGTTTGCAACTTGTCTCCAAGATCCAATCTTGATTCCAATGCTAGCAAGCTTCACTCCAAGATCCAATCTTGATTTCTACTTGTTGAAATATTGTAGAGAACTTCCAAAGCTTCTCCAAGCACTTCTTTTACCTACGCTAATTCTAGGCATTGCATTTTCGCATGTGAAACCCGATGATGAGTCTCATTTGGAGGCACTACCTTTTGAGTCACGAAAGCCGCGGGAAACGGATATCGGAAGGGGGAATTCAGAATAAACAAGCTCACTGTCTTCGTTAGTGCTGCGTTCGCTACTTCGTTCGAACAGAAAACAGATTGCGGGTGTTCGTGTCGCGTTCGAGGGAGCGTTCGAACGGTGTCGGTAATTCTGGTTTTGCTGCTAGCCTCACACCCAGCCCATTTAGCTCCCCAAAGCCCATAAAACACATCCCAAATTAAATAAATAAATATTAATTTAATTATTAAACATTAAATGAAATATTTAAACCATTTACCAATTAAATAAAATATTTACCTAACTTAAACTAAAATCATGCCTAATTTAAATAATTTGAATATATTGTATACTAAAACTAAAAAGAAGATATGCCTAATTAAAATCAATCCTAACCAATTAAAGCCAATCATATATTTGACTTCCTAATCTAATAAGATATTTACCAATATAAAATATTTGTATTCCTAAACCAACACAAATTAAATATTACAACTTCCTGGCCCGATATGTTTTTTTGCCCCACGCCCGGGAAAAGCCCTGCCCGACCGTCTGTCGGGCCGAGCTTTATCCGGTCTAGTTTTTTATCAATAAAAAATTAAATAAATTTTTAATTTATTATATATATAATTTATTATATAAAATATAAATATAAATATAAATATATAAAATATAAAATATTTTTTTAAGCCTTGGGCTGGGCCGGGCCCCGGCTTAATGTGGTGAGCCCGGCCCGGGCCTGAGCCCTAGCTGGACCTCTATTTCCAGGGCCCAGTTCAGGTTTTACTGTCCCTGGGCCGGATAAAGGCCGGGGGGCGGGCCTGTCGGGGCCGGATCGGGGCCGATCTTTTCTGCCATCCTTAAATTTAATCCAATTAAATCAAGACAAAGATTAGCAAATGGATTAGTTCATTTTCTACCACTTTGATTTAATCCAATTAAATCAAGACTAATACATCTATAATTATATATTTATAATTACCAAAATATCCTTCAATGGTAGAGATATTTATTAAATTATAATAAAGCCCTTGTGTGATTTTGGATTAATCCAATTGGGTCAAAATAAATAAATTAATAATATCCAATAACACTTAATTATTTTGGTTGATAAATATAATATCAAATATTATTTATTATCAAAAATTATCGGCTATCCAAGTGCTCAACGAGAACACTTCATATTGTGGGACTCTCTAAGTCCAGACATGTTCGTCATATAGGTCTAGCTTACTTGTACGCAATTCGTGTTGGACAATTATGACCCATAGCGTCACTATTTGTACAGATCATGGTGTTGTTGTACAAATTAACTATGTGACAAAGGAGATTGCACTCTTATTATTTTTGATTAGATCACCTAGATGTATAAATGATAGGAGGTCCATGTGATTTGTTCCTGGACGGAGAATGATATGAGACAGTATCAGTCCCCGAAGGATAAATCATTAAATATCCCTAGTCAGAGCATTGTCGAGATTGTACATCGATAAATGCGTAAAAGACTAGTATTGCACTTGTGCGCGTTGTGAGGGCACAACGACATAGTTCTCATATATTTGGGTATAGGATACTCATGCAAGTGTAATAGGAGGTTATGTTTTACCGATGGTACGGGAAACAGCTTCGCTCTGGATAGACCCCCTCAGAATTCCATTGGTAGTATGACTATGTGTCTATGGAAGTCCGAAATCAAGGTAGGTGTATTTGGTCTTAACCTGAGACTTGCACCGCTAATGCTTGCGACAATCAATATACTTTGGTTGCGGTCATCCAGGGCTTTAACAGGTTCTGTGTACGCCAATGCTGGGTATATTGAGAATCGTAGTGTGTTGGATGTGATGTCAAGACGGAAGTATCACTTCAGTCATATGGAGATGATGGTCATGTAGGATACGGTACTAGTACTCTTAAGTACCGCAGTCATCGGGATAAAATGATAAGGTTATGTTTATCCGATTATAGAGACTAGTTACCAGACATCCGACATGTGCTTCGTACGGGGCAGACACAATTCCAGCCCCAGGCCTAGCACGTGATCATCCGATACTGGACAGAAATACGCAATACCACGTATACTACGCCTGATATAGATCCTTTATTCCTGTAAGGATATTTCTGGAGAATTGGGTAGGCATGGCGCTTTACTAGAAGCCAACCTTGTCTTGTAAATCGATATAAACGTAGTACGAGGTACTTACGTGTTCAGATAGTCCGACGACCGATTTTTTTGCCAACATATCCGGGGATCTCATGGGTCGCTTCCCAAAGATTCACCGATGACGTATGACTCGCACTCTAAATTAATTTGGGATTAATAAGATGAGAGAGAAAATTAATCTGGGATTAATTGCGGAGATATTTTATCTGGGATAAAATATCATTAAAGAGAGATAACGATTAATTTGGAATTAATCTATTAATTAATATATTTGATATATTAAATGAAATTGCATTTCGACGCGGAATTAAAATTAGATTTTAATTCGGGCGAACGAGTTAATTTAGAATTAATTCGTTAGCGATGTGAATAGTGATTTCGCTAGGCGTAATCATTTAATTACGTCACAACGGAAAATTCGTTAATTTGGAATTAGCGAACCCGAGCCCGAGATTATTTGCGAGCGCATTCGCATTTCGAATTTGATTGCGGCACGCAAGTCAAATCAAGCGTCAAATCGCTAGTCGCATCAAGCGTCAAATCATTAGTCACTTTGAGTGATATGACAACTTGTCACTTGATTTGATAGATTGATGGATTGATGGTGGTTGTTGGCTTTAATGGTTTGACTTTTGAAAGCCAAATTCACATGAAATGAATTTGAAATTCACCTAAGTGTATTAGATACACTTTAGCCATCAACCAAATTCACATCTCTCTCATTTCATCTCTCTCTCTCTCACACGCCCAGGGAGGCAAAATACTTACTGTTTTATGTCAAGAAACAGTGAGATGGGAAGCTTGAGTGTGTGATTTTTGTGGCAAAAATCACAAGAGCTAGCACTCCGAGAGACATGCGAAGGTGATAGGGAAGTCCACCCATGAGCCGGGAATCGTTCGACGAAGCTTGGAGCTTGACGAAGGAGCACCCATGGCCGAACTTGGAGGGCAGTGGCAGTGAACTGTCGTGACAGTCCAAAGGAGCAGAAAGTTGATTTTGTTCGTCAAAGCGTCGCTCAACCGATCGATGTGAGTATTCCGCAACTTCGTTGATTTGTATTCACACATATTTCATGCTTGTTTATGATCTTGGGACCTTAATAGAAACCAACAATTCGGCCACCTCCGAATTCGCGAAGACCATGAACGACCTTTCTGAACTATAAAAGTCGAGGTCATCACATATGTTTAACAATATCTTCGTCGTATGCTATCCTAGTTATGCTTAGAAAACATAGATTACACCGTCAAGCTTCCGAGGCGCACATCTTATGTCGACATGTGCACGATTCTTTACAACTAATCAGAAACCATTTCTCATATATGCGATCCACCCTAGGTGATCGGCTTTGGCGCCAAAGTCTTAAGAATCGTGACTTACTCACATGGATACCTAAACCTCTTATGGTACACATACGTGCCGACAGATCCTATCTTGATACTCACTTGATTAACGAGTGCATCAATCCACACCCAACAAACATCTAGCGGTCATACCATGAAAGGTCTCTGACATACATGACATCAAATTATGGAGGATCACACACAAAATTAATGATATCATATAGTCAAAGGATCACATATGCTACTAGACTCGAAGAGATTCCTATTGACAATGGTGTGTACTTCCAACAATTAGGAATCATTTATGAGTCATTCAGTATTCGTTTCAACAAATACCCACACACATATACGAGCTTCCAAGGCTCATGGTATATCGGGTTAATCCATTGGAACTCTAATTCCAATATACGACATGTGCTAGTCTTCTAGGTTATAAGAATTCGACCATATTTCAAAACCAACGACTTGGAAAATTTAATTTAAGAATAGTTTATAATAGTAATATTATCCCAATGTCGGACCACCTAGTGTCCAGTATTACTACATGAATATTCTGAGGTTGATGTCATTCTTAGCATATTTACATATCAATCTAATATATATAATAACATTACCATTAATAAGGTTTTAAATGAAAATATAATTATTTTATTAATAAATCAGAAAATATAATGTACAATACATTATTCGGATTGGCGCTCCAAGCACAAACTCAAACATAATCCCACTTGCTTAGTGCCAATCCGGATGATACCGTAGTCTCATCTCCTCCATATGTTTATCGAATAACTTAGGAGGTAAGGCCTTATAAGCGGTTCTGCTATGTTGTCTTGTCCTTGAACCTTCAAGGCCACTATGTCTTTTCGTTCAATAATTCTCTAATCACGCGATATTTTCTTTCTACATTTTAAACTTGGAATGAGCTCTCGGCTTCTTAGCCTGCACAATGGCTCCGCTATTATCATAGTATAATGGGATCAGATCCACAATACTAAGCAGAATGCCAAGTTCTGTGATAAAATTTCTAATCAAAATAACTTCGTTAGCAGCTTCTGAAGCCACTATAAATTCCGCCTCAGTGGTGGAATCAGCTGTTGAGTCTTGCTTTGAACATCGTCGACTAATCGCACCGCCATCAAAGGTAAATATATATCTGAATGTAGACTTTCTATCATCTGGATCTCCCTGGAAATTAGAGTATGTATAACCCTTAACTTGTAGCGCATCTTCTCTATATATGAGAAGCTTATCCTTGGTACCTTTAAGATATTTTAGGATATATTTCACGGTTTTCCATTGATCATTCCCCGGATCAGATTGATATCGGCTAGTCATACTGACGCCAAAACTGATGTCAGGTCTTGTACATAGTATAACATACATAATGCTTCTAATACAAGAAACATATGACAAGTTAGACATTCTAACTCTTTCTTCCTCTGACTGAGGTGTCATTTTCTTTGAAAGATGTATGCCATATCGGAATATATATTTACTGCCTGCAGTTGGTAAAACCATATCTTTCTAATATTTTATCTATGTACGTCGATTGCGACAATCATATAAGCTTCCTAACTCTATCTTTATAGAGCCTTATAGCCAGTATATAAGATGTCTTACTCATGTCTTTCATGGAGAAGTTCTTGCGAAGGCAGACTTTCACACTTTGCATCAATCATATAAAATTCCCAATGATAAAGATATCATCTACGTGCAAAACAAGAAATACTATCATGTTCACACTAACCTTCTTATAAACACACACTTCTTGCTCATTCTTGATGAATCCAGATAATCTAACATCTTATCAAAACGACGATTCCAGCTTCGAGATACTTGTTTAAGTGCATAAATAGACTTCTAGAGCATACAAACCAAGTTTGAAGTCTCACTGGATATGAAAACCTCTAGTTGTTCCATATAGATATCCTCCTCGAGGAATCAATTTAGGAAAGCAGATTTCACATCCATCAACCATATCTCATAATCATGATATGTAACAATGGCTAAAAGAATCCTAATGGATTTTTGCATTGCTACAGGTGAAAAAGTTTCCTCATAATCAATCCTAAGACATTGAGTGTAACCTTTCGCTACCAGTTGGGCCTTAAAAGTTTCCACCTTTCTATCGAGCCCTCGCTTCCTTTTATAATATTTACAACAAAAAGGTTTAACTCCTTTAGGAATTTCAATCAGGTCCTAGACTTGATTGTCATGCATAGAATCCATCTCGGACTTCATGGCTACCTGCCATTTTTCCCGAATCGATATCCAATATTGTCTGTTTATACGTAGTCGAATTCGTTTCCTCCAAGAGGAGAACATCAATACTCACGCCAGATGTTAAAAACTAACTCTCATGAGGCCTTAATAATCTATTCGACCTACGTAGAACATGTGTTGTAGATCTTTCACCTAGTTAGATCTCTGATTCCATCTCAGGTTCCTTAATGTTGGGATCAAATTCATTGAGTTCAATCTTTCTACAATTCCCACTTTATCTAAAAAAATTCTTTTTCAAGAAAAGTGAAAAAACGAGTAATAATTACATTTCGTTACTCAGAATCATAGAATTGATATCCCAAAGAATTTTCAGGATATCCTAACGAACCTCTATTTATACCCCTTGGGTGCTAGTTTATCCCGCTGCATAACTCTAACGTATGCATGACAACCCCAAATCTTTAAATATCTAAGACTTGGATTTCTACTGAATCATATCTAATATGAGGTTGTAGAAACAACTTTTCGATGGAACTCTATTAAGTATGTGGGTAACAGTAAGTAAATCATAACCCTAAAGGTAATATAGAAGATCTGTATAGCTTACATAGATTGCACCATATCCAATAAAGTACGATTTCTCCACTTAGACAGAGACTATATTGGGCGAGAATCCCATTCTCCCTTAAATAACTTCTGAATTCGTCGCTCATAAATTCACCACCTGGATCTGATCGAAGGCACTTGATGAATTTAACAGTTTTTTCTACTTCATTTCGGAAAATTTTGAACTTTTCAAATGTTTTCGATTTATGTCTAATCAAATAGACATATCCATATCTTGACTTATCATTCGTGACAGTCACGGAGTATGTTGAACCATCATAAGCAACATGATTTAATAGACCACACACGTCACTATGTATTAGTTCCAATAAATCTTCAGCACGATGTCCAACACCAAGAAATGAAGCCTTTGTCATTTTTCCTTGGATATATGACTCATAAATCGGATAAAGATATACGGTAAGATCTTCAATCAAACCATCCTTAACCAATTTTAAAAGACGTCTAATACTTATGTGGCCCAATCTCATATGTCATAATTAAAAATTATTTAATTCAGATCTTTACTTGTATTTTCCTCTACATTAAAGACATCTCTATATGTTTCCAAAATATAATGACCGTTAGATAAATAACATTCGCATATCAAATAGTTTTCTTTATCATATAAAAATAAAATACCATTTTTAATGTTTATTTTATATCTCTCTTTATCCAATATCGGTAAAGATATTTTCTGTCTAATAAGAGAGAGTATATAATAACAGTCATGTAAATATAATTTACATTTATTGGGGAGATCGAGAATAATTGTTCTTATGCCTTTGATATCCAATATCTCGTCATTGCCAACTCTAAGCTGGATCTCTCATTTGTTTAGCCTTTTTAACTTCATGGCTTGCATAGAGTTGCAAATATGAGTAGGACTACCGGTGTCTAACACCCAACCACTATTTACATCTAAGGCTAATAAGATGTCAATAATAGGAAAAATATAAAGCGTACCTGAGGATATGCATCACAAGCTACATGCGGTATTGCAGTTTGTTTCTCAGAATCTTTCTTCTTATTTCTTATTTCTTATTTTAATCTTCTTAAACTTTCTAGAAGTCTTTGAAGAGCTTGCTCCACCATGGAGGTACAAAGTGAGATTCTTTTTCTTCAATTCATGTTCCGCCGAGCGTAACATGTTGTGAAGCTCTTCATATATGGCTTGCATCGAATGCATCATAATGCCAATATATGTATCGGGTAAAGAAGACGAAATCAGATTTTGGCCTAGCCTTTCATATATTATAATGTCCTCAATTATTCTGACTCAAAGTCAATGTGGATTTTCATCTCCTACTCTAAGTAGTTCAAGACTCCTTTTAGTTTATTTGAATCAAAAGTCACGTAAATGGATTTGCAGCAACTATCTACAAGACAATAATTAAACACTAGCAATATATTTTTCATTTCAATATAATAACACTAATACGAATAATGAATTTTAAATCTATTATTGCCCTCCCACTACTTTACGTAATTTCGTAAACTCATTTAACGGAAAAATAGAAATTTGACTATCAAAATTTTATAGCGGGAAGTGGATCCCATGACATTTACTCCAGCCTCACACTATCGATGGTCTTGGCTTCATAAAGTCATTAGGTAGACCTTAAAGGTCAATCACATCTATGTGACTCATTGATTAGTCATGAACCGTTTCTTATCCTCACAATAATGACGGTATTGGATTAAGACGTGTTCCAGGTGTATACTTTTCAATGTACACTAATGAGCTTCGTAAGTACACCCTCACAATAATGAAGGTATTGGGTGACTACGTTAACTCATCACACTACATCTAATATTTTACCAAAGCGATCGAAGTTTCGAGCACTTATACCTCACAATAATGACGGTCTTGGGCATAAGTAGTAAGAACTCATTCATCTCCGTATTGACAAGATGGACCATCCAATAATTCTCCAACATTATTAATATTATTCCTTAAAATAAAGTAATCACCTAATCACGGGAGATTTATGACAATCAAGTCTTTAACATACTTGGGTCAAAATAAAATTTTAATTTAAAAAATGCAATGCATATCCAATATGACTTATGCATAGTTAAATTAAAATTACAGAGGCATAGATTCAAATACATATCAAACATGCAACATGTGTTGTGTGGTTAAGACATGCTCTGATAAAATTCTGTTAGGGCGGATGTGGGACCCATAGAGTCGGATCAGTATCTTGCACAGAGGAAGTGAGCCTAACCCATGAATATCAAGCATGGATGTATTTTTAAATAATTTAATGAAATATTATACTTCACTACGAGTGTATAGGAAAAAATGAGGATTGAATCCGAGTCTAGAAACTCTAAAATGGACAAAAATAAGTTTCAGTGCGCAACGAGCGCGCTACAGTGCACATGCTCTCTGTAGTGCCCAACACACACACACTTATTTTTTTTCCGAAAACAAAAGCAGTTTCTTTTATTATCATCAGCTCTCTTTCTAGAGAGCTGATGAAAATAAGGATTTTAATCCAATATTATTTCAACCTTCCCTAAACACTTTTAAACACCCAAAATTTAATTTTTAACATCAAACCAACATCAACATATGTTAAAGAATAAAATCATATTTTTTCAAAATATCAAATATTTTTTTTACAAAAATAATAATTTATTCTAAACGCACATGCGTAAATTTTGAATCTAAAACACAAACCAAATTAGAATCCCACAATGAAGTAACTCATTAATAATTTTAGGTCACTCAAAGGTGGTCAAGTGAATCTGGAATGGTAGCCATAACTCCAAGCTATCATCTAGAGTTCCAAACTCTAATTTTATGTCTATGTCTAATATAAACATTTTGACCTAATCATAAACATATTATGTTTACGCTTCCAAAGAATCTATACAGAATTCATTAGCCTAATTTCAATATCAAACAATGTTATTATGTATCTAATACATAATACATCACTATATGTTTCATTAATGATAACTTACTAATTAAAAGCATAGATGTAGAGAAGATCAAACTTACCTAGTAAGGCTGATTGCAAGATCCAATCTTCTTCTCCTTGTTGAAATATTGGGGAGAACTTCCAAAGTTCGCAAGCTTGTATCCAAGATCCAATCTTGATTCCAATACTAGCAAGCTTCACTCCAAGATCCAATATTGATTTCTCATTGTTGAAATTTTGTAGAGAACTTCCAAAGCTTCTCCAAGTACTTCTTTTATTTAGGCTAATATTTCTAAGACTTGATTGTTTTAGCTTTCACAAGCTTAACATTCTCAAGCTCAAGCTTATTTAGCTTAATTAAAACCTTGCTCAAGCTTGCTATTTATAGCAAAACTTATGTAATTTTTAATCAATAAAAGTCCTAATCAAATATTAGGTAGGCTTAATTCAATATGTAAGATTAGGTGTGACTAATCACCTTTGTCAACCATTTTGATTCAATCCAATTAAATCAAGACAAAGATTAGCAAATGAATTAGTTCATTGTCTACCACTTTGGTTTAATCCAATTAAATCAAGACAAAGATTAGCAAATGGATTAGTTCATTGTCTACCACTTTGATTTAATCCAATTAAATCAAGACAAATACACCTATATTTATATATTTGTAATTACCAAAATATCCTCCATTGGTAGATATATTTATGAAAATACAACAACGCCCTTGTGTGATTTTGGATTAATCCAATCAATCCAATTTGGTAAAAGTAAATAATTAATGTTATCCAATAACACTTAATTATTTTGGTTGATAAATATAATATCAAATATTATTTATTATCAAAAATTATCGGTTATCCAAGTGCTCAATGAGTACACTTCATATTGTGGAACTCTCTAAGTCCAGACACGTTTTTCATATAAGCCTAGCTTTTATGTACGCAATTCTGCAACCTCCGAATTCACGAAGAATACGAACAACCTCCTGGAACTATACAAGTCGATGTCATCATATATGTTTAACAATCTCTTTGTCGTAGGCTATTCGAGTTGTGCTTAAGAGACATAGATTACACCATCAAGCTTCTGAGGCCCACATCTCATGTCAACATGTGCACGATTTTTTACAACTAATCAGAAACCATTTCTAATATATATGATCCACCCTAGGTGATCGACTTTGGCGCCAAAGTCTTAAGAATCGTGACTTACTCAAATGGATACATAAACCTCTTATGGTACACATATGAGCCGACAGATTCTATCTTGATACACACTTGATTAACGAGTGCATCAGTCCTCACCCAACGAACATCTAGCGGCCATACCATGAAAGGTCTCTGACATACATGGCATCAAAGTGTGGAGGATCACACATAAAATAAATATTATCCTATAGTCAAAGTATCACATATGCTACTCGACTCGAGGAGATTCCTTTTGATGGTGGTGTATACTTCAAACTATTAGGAATCACCTATGAGTCATTCAGTATTCGCTGCAATGAATACCCACATGTTTATACAAGCTTCTAAGGCTCATGGTACATCGGGGTTAAACTATTCTTAAAGTAAATATTCCTAGTCGTTGGTTTTGGTTTTGGAATATGGTCGAATTCTTATATTCTGAGGTCGATATCATTCTTAGCATATTTACATATCAATCTAATATGCATAATAACATTACCATCAATAAGGTTTGAAATGAAAATGTAGTTATTTTATTAATAAATAATAAAATATTATGTACAATACATTATTCAGATTGGCACTCCAAGCACCAACTTCAACATCACCTCGTTACATTTATCGTCTTTATTTTTGTTTTTCTGCAGCATGATATGGGACGCCATTACCAGTACTTTTTGGGATGGCCTGAGATTGGAAATATTCCCTTGAGGTCTTTCTGAGTTGAATGGCTTGGGGTTGGGTACGTCCCATCGAGACCTTATAGTATGTAAGATTGGCACAATGAGGAATCATTGCCTTGTGGCCAGATCTGTTGAATGGCTCGGGGTTGGGTAAGTACCATCGAGGCCTTATGTGATGTAAGATTGGCACAAGGAATGATCATTCCCTTGTCTATTGAATGGCTTGGGGTTGGGTACATCCCACTGAGGCCTTATGTTATGTAAGAGGTACTCAGTGAAGGTTTATTCCCTTGTGGCCAAATCTGTTGAATGGCTCAGGGTTGAGTATGTCACACCGATGCCTTATTTTATATGAGATTGACACAAGGATATATCATTCCCTTATGGCCAGGTTTATGAATATCTTGGGGTTGGGTTCGTCCCACCGAGACCTTATTTTATATGAGATTGTCACAAGTAGAAATCATTCCATTGTGGCCAAATTTGTTGAATGGCTCGAGATTGGGTACGACACACGGATGCCTTATTTTATATGAGACTGGCACAATGATAGATCATTCCATTATGGCCAGGTCTGTTGAATGGCCCGAGGTTGGGTACGTCCCACTGATGTCTTATTTTATATGAGATTGGCATAAGGAGTGATCATTTCATTGTGGCCAGGTTTATTGAATGGCTAGGGGTTGGGTACATCCCATCGATGCCTTATTTTATATGAGATTGACATAATGAGGGATCATTCCATTGTGGCCAGGTTTATTGAATGGCTCAGGGTTGGGTACGTCCCATCGAGGCCTTACTTAATATAAGATTGGCATGAGAGAGGATCATTTCCTTATGGCCATGTGATTATATTGGCTCGAGGTTAGATTCATTCTACCGAGCTTTGTTATATCTATTGACATGAGTTGGAGTTTATCTCATGTGGACTTTCTTGATTGGCACAAGGAGAGGTCATTCACTTATGGCCTGGTTTATTAAACGGCTCATGGTCGAATTTATTCTACCGAGACCTTATTATATTTATTGGCATAAGGTTGAAGTTTCTCCCCTATGACCTTGCTGGGATAAGACGTAGCAAGGGATCGTAGATCCCTCGGGGTCAATATATTATACGACACATGTATGGACGCAACTATTGATAAGTCAGCTTTTAGAGGGGTTCATTGGTTGAAGCGCCAAGATGACCGTGATTAGGTCAGCCTTGAGCAAGTCACTAAGAGTGAGGCTACAATAGCCCCTGGGGGAAGATTGGCCTCGTCATACCATTATGATGATTTCATAGCAAGTAGAAGAGTAAGGTTGAGGAGCCCAGCCTCAAATTTTTAGCTAGATACCAACTAATGTCGACTCAGGTCAGTTTAGAGAATGAGATGAAAGCCTAAGGGCATCAAAGTCTTTTGTAGGCGGTCGGGTTATTAAGCATGATTGGTAAAGTTTGAGACCATAGCATCATAGATGGTCGGGGATGTAGGAAACGATTTCCTGTGTGGTGAAAGCGTGTTAGGCACCGGGATCGACCTTGAAATTTTTTCTACATTTGCCCTATTATTATCCGAAACTATCCAAGTCTGTTGGACTTGTTTTGCTTCTATTTTTGATGATTTTTCCAGCCCCGAACAGCAGCCCAAAAACTGGACTATTTTGCATACCGAAATCTCGGTATACACACGCACAGCTCACTATTTTGGTGTTGGCTATTTTCCCAATTTTGGACAGCGGTTGAGTGTTAAAAGTGACAGCAGTGAGCATATTTTTTTCCTCACTGCCGAGTGATTCAAGAAAGAAAAGAAAAATGATTTTGCATCAAGTTCCAAATGATCTTTCATGCTATGACTCGCATTGATAAAGTCTCTAAACGTTTTAGAGAACTCAAATTGTCACACAAAGATTTTTTTATTTTATTTTCTTTTTTTTTTTCTCAACACTTGAGAGAAGACCAAGAACAAGAGAGGCTAAAGTTTTTACCAAATGAGAGTTAGTCAAAGAAAATCATATTTTCCCTTTTATACTTAAGGTTTAGGTTGTCAAAAATTAAACAAAAACTCTTCCCCTCTCATGTGAATTTTGGTGATCCCTTGTTATTTTTGTAACATCCAAAATTTTGTTTAATGAGTTAATAAAGACATTAAACATGTTACAAAAAAAGAAAATGTAACTACCATTCCAAATCAAGTGTTTCCAAAACACATTTTGGAAATCCATTAATTCAAAATCTTTATTGAATTATACAATATAATTTAATAACAAAAAATATAATGAATAATTATCATATAATCATTTATTATGAAAATCATATATTAAAATTAATATATAATGTCAAGTGTGGCAAATGTATTATTAATCATATTAATAATCATAATATATGTGATTTTATAATTAGACTATCCAATTATGTTTAAATTGCTTCAGTATATTGAGATAGCACATGGACCAAATGGACCTACAATTTCGAGCTCCAATGATCCCGAAATATTAGTTAAACTTTTTAATTAAATATTCTGAATTGTTAACTTTAAGTTATTCCACTAAAAACCCAAAGTTATACTCTCATTGTCGTAGATATATTATATGAGCCGAACTACATCTGTGTCCCTCGATATAGTCATTATATATGGATTTACCATTCACGAGTATCTCATAATTAGAACCGAGTCAAAATATTCATTATACCCTTAATCGTTCAAGTACTGAATCAACCCTTAAGGAATATACTCCTCTACTTCTCACAATAATGAGTGAATTCCATATCTATGTAAAACGTATCCAGCTACACACAAAACCATGTCCCCAAAGTATGTAGCTATTGGTCGGGATTTCTACACAGACCTTACCTTTGTAAATCAAAGGACATGGCCTACCATGCATGAGTTCGTAGTACACTCAAGATTCAGATCAATCCATATATGACCATCCAGTAGATTGAAATGAATTTATTTATTTAACGAATATTATAAGAAATTCATTTCTATTTAGGTCCAGTCTTATATGATCTTATCTATAAGGTTCCTTCATTCTCATGTCACCACATGGACGATCCCAGATCAAGGTCTTCATATATTTATATAATGGACTGCAGCTATAGATAAGCCACAAATAAAGTACCCACTTTGTTTGCTATATATGGACTATTTTAGATAACTAAATTCAGACTTAAATCTTTTTATTTATGGCACTCATACACTAAGTCTGAAGGCACATAAGTAACCAAGAGTAAACTGGATAATTTACAATATGTGATTTAAACCAAAATAATTGATAAATGAACAATGTATCTTTTATTTTAAACAAATAATTCTGTTTACACATTACACTCTAGGGTATATATACCAACAATCTCCCACTTGCATTAGAGTAAATGAGACATGTCATGTAATCCTAAGCCCTCTAGGTGACCTTCAAACACTTTAGCCGATAAGGTATTTGTAAAAGGATCAGCAATGTTCTCTGCGGATGTAATCTTCATGACAGAAACGTCTCCTCTCTACATTATCTCCCTAATGAGATGATATTTTATCTCTATATGTTTTCCCTTTTTGTGGCTTCTTGGTTCTTTGGAGTTCGCCACTGCACCACTATTATCGCAATAAAGTGTGAGTGCTTTATCCATATCTAGAACAACTTTCAGATTTTCCAAGAATTTCTAGAGTCAGACTGCTTCCTTAGGTGCTTCGTAAACTGCAACATACTCAGCCTTCATAGTGGAGTTAACAATAAAAGATTGCTTTATGCTCATCCACACAATAGCCCCACCACATAGGGTAAATACTGATCCAGATGTTGATTTTCTAGATTCGACATCCGTATGAAAATCAGAGTCTGTATATCCCCTGAGGATCATATCCTTACCAGAATACATAATCATATAATTTCTCGTTCTCTTAAGATACTTGAGAATGTGTTTCACAACTACCCAATGATCTAATTATGGGTTAGACTAAAACCTACCGACTACTCCCACTGTAAACAGATGTTCGGCCTCGTGCATAACATAACATACATGAGACTACCAACTGCTGAGGCATATGAGATATGTCTTATTTCCTCAACTCATTGAGGTGTCTTAAGAGACTATTTATTTGACAAATGAATTCCATGTCGGAAAGGTAAATTACCTTTCTTGGAATTCTTCATCCTAAATTGCACAATGATCTTGTTGATATATGATGTTTGAGACATAACTAACAGTTGTCTCTTGCAATCCCCAAGAATCTGGATCCCAAGTACATAACTGACCTCTCCCAAATATTTCATTTGGAATTGATTAGCTAGATAAGATTTCACGTCTGATAATATTTTTACATAATTTCAATTAGTAAAATATCATCGACGTACAAAACAAGAAAACCACTTTTTCGCCAATGACGCACTTTTATATACAAGACTCATCAATGTTTTGCTCAAAATCATAAGACTTGATCGTGGTATCAAATCTTATGCTCCAAGATCGAGATGTCTGATTGAGTCCATAGATGGACATTTGCAGCTTTGCAGCTTGCAAAGCTTTTGCTCTTGACCTTGGGCTACGAACCCCTCTTGTTGTACCATATAGATACACTCATCAAGATTTCCATACAAGAATGTAGTCTGGACGTTCATTTGCCAAATCCCATAGTCATAATATGTGGTGATGAAGAGAATAGTGCGAATGAATTTGAGCGTGGCTACTAGCGAGAAAGTCTCATCATAGTCGACTCTCTCCTTATGGGTGTAACCTTTGGCCACTAGCATAGCCTTGAAGGTCTGCACCTTCCCATCTGCTCCTTTCTTTATCTTGTAGATCCACTTGCAACCTATGGGTTTTACCCCATCAGGTTGGTCTACAAACTCCCAGACTGAGTTGGAGTACATTGACTTCATCTCGAGATTCATGGCTTTGAGTTGTTCCTCCTTATCAAAATCATCCATTGCACTATGATTAGTTAATGGATCATTTACATCATCACTGGATGTGACAACTTATGCCTCTCCAACTCCTAGATAGTGATCAGGTTGTTGTACAACCTTCTCACTGCATCCAGGTAGCAAATAATTCTGATATACTGATAAGTTGTATTTATATCACTATTTCACACTCATTTAACTTAATATTTTGTATAGTTTCTCGGGTTTTGTGAATGTTTTGATGTGTTTTGTGTTATTTTGCAGATAAATAAAGTCGGGAAAGCATTGGAAGCAATTTGGGGCCAAAATAGAGAAAAAATGACAAAAGGGCATTTCAGTAATTTTTCAGCGTCGCGACGCCTAAAGTGCGCCGGCCATGCTAACGTGTGCCGAGGGACACGTGTTAGAATCTAAGAAATTGGACTTGCTAACGTGCCCCGAACTTGCTAACGTGCGCCGTGACACGTGTCATCATCCTAATGAATTTATACTAAGCGAATGGCGTATTGCGTACACAATTCCGTTGCCTTAATAATTGCTTTGATTTGCTTTTCTATTTTTTTATTTCCTTTATTTTTTCCGACAAGATCTAAACTTTTTAAATTTTTCACGATTTATTTTAACGTTCATCTAATAATTGTCATTTGGCAGGTACTAGTGCTACTATTACTTACCCATTTTCAGGTTCTATAAAATTCAGCTCTACATTTCTTTCTTCAACACATCCAGATATACATTCAAATAAGAGAAAGAAAATGGAAGCAACTTCACAGCAGCGAGTCAAGTGAATTTGTGTTTTCTGTGGATCCAATTCTGGTAATAAACCAGAATTCATTGAGGCTGCAAAGGAATTGAGGAGAGTCATAGCAGAGAAAAATATGCACCTAGTATATGGCGGTGGCAATCTTGGAATGATGGGAAGCATTTCAAAAGCCGTTCAGGAAGGTGGCGGTCATGTTTTGGGAATCATTCCAAAACCTTTGGCGGACGAAAAATTAATTGGACCAACAAATGGAGATGAACGCATTGTATCAGGTATGTCTGAACAAATCCATGAAATGATCAATACTGCGGATGCGTTTATTGCGTTACCAGGTGGGCTTGGAACGTTTGAAGAAATGTTCACCGTAGCATCATGGGCACACTTAAACATTCATCGGAAGCCCATTGGGTTACTTAACATTGAGTATTTCTTCGATTTTCTGTTGGTATTTCTTGCGGAAGCCAAAAGACATGAGTTCGTCACAAAATCTGTTCAAGATATTTTTTCCTGACTGCTACAAAGGCCGAAGAATTAATTGACCAAATCCTAGCCTTTGAACCAAAACTCGACCCCATTCTTTCCAAGTTGAATTGGTCAGATAGTGATCGTGGTAAGAAGCGTAAATTGGATATAGATCTTAATCGGTAATTTTTCTATATTTCAGCTAACCAGATACTACCTTCTAAACTCTTCTTTTACTGTTTAAGACATTGGGTACAATGTCTCATTTAGGTTGGGGGTGGGGATTAGTTAATAGTAACTTGTTTTTATTATGTTATTCTTAGTCCAAAATTTTTCGAAAAATACAAAAAAATTGAAATTTTTTCAAAAATTACAAAAATATTTTGTGTTTTTATTTTGACTAAAAATGTGAAATTGGTAAGAGATAGCTGAGTAAGGAATTTCCACTCCTGAGACGTATCTCAAACCTATTTTTCAAATAAGTTAATTTTTTTTTATTTCATTTTAAATTATTTAATTTGTAATTTCTCCATAAAACTAACTATAACGGATCTTCATATGCTCCGTTGGCAGATATTATCAACATGCATGGTAACATACAGACATGAGCTATAATTCAAAAAAAATTGTAATATTCAGTACTATAGTTTAATTGGATGAAACATCTCAAAAAGTGATAGAGTAAAAAAAAAAAATCTGAGGTCCGAGTTATTAAGTCTGTAAGAGTGTTTAACACCTAGTGCCCTAAAGCCAACTGGTTTGGGAGTCACTGGCCCAAAGCTCGCTACATGGATCAAAGATGCTGCAAAAATATATATATCTGAAGTCTGAGTAATTAAGTCTGTAGGGGTGTCTTAACACTTGGTACCCTAAAGCCAACTGGTTTGGGAGCCACCGACCCAACACTCGCTACATAGACAAAATGTATTGTATATAAATAAAAAAAAATCAGAAAAATCCCAAAAATTATTCCATTGCTACAACAAAGTGTGAAATCTGATAGAACTTTAGGACAAAAATATTACTCTCTTATCAACTGCACTTGTGACTGTTGTGGGCAAAAATGAGTTGTTTAATATTTTGTTGGCTGTGTATATAGAGAATGGTAAAAATAATCGGAGAATTTACTTATTCGATAATTTAGAAAGAAACAAAACAATTAGTAACTTGAAGTAGAAGTTTCATCTGATTAGTCACTAACTTCTTTATTCTATTTTCGCTTGTCTTTTTACTTTTGTGTGCATTAGTTTTACTTTCTTTTTACTTTTGTAAAATATTTGTGGGTATCATTGTTGTAAACCCTCACGAGACTACAACTCGTCCACTAGGGACACCGAGGGGTTTAAAGGCTTGTTGCATACGCTAAATGCAACCGTGATCCCTACGAAAGTGGCTTAGTTAAATTTATTATGTTATTGTGTTTTGCTTGAGGACTAGCAAAATGTTAGGGTTGGGGGTGTGATAAGTGGTATTTATATCACTATTTCCCATTCATTTAACTTAATATTTTGTATAGTTTCTCGGGTTTTGTGAATGTTTTGATGTGTTTTGTGTTATTTTGCAGATAAATAAAGTTGGGAAACATTGGAAGCAATTTGGGGCCAAAATAGAGAAAAAATGACAAAAGGGCATTTCGGTAATTTTCCAGCGTCGCGACGCCTAAAGTGCGCCGGCCATGCTAACGTGTGCCGAGGGACACGTGTTAGAATCTGAGAAATTGGACTTGCTAACGTGCGCCGAACTTGCTAATGTGCGCCGTGACACGTGTCATCATCACAGAAGATCAACAAAAATGCGCCTGATGCCACGTGTCGCAATCCTATTGGACCAAACTATGCGCGTGCCACGTGTCGCCTCCTCATTGGACCGAATCACCGGCGAATCACATGCTGCCACGTGTCAAGCTCTAATTGGACCGATCCTATGCGCGTGCCACGTGTCAGATTCTCATTGGACCGAAAGCTCAGCCAATCACCGTGTGCCACGTGTCGTCTTCTCATTGCACCACATTCACCGCGTGCCACGTGTCACCACATGATTGTGCCGACAGAATCCGCGTGGTCAACCCGTGTTGACCGAAGACGCGTCTTGGCGTCGCGACGCCAAGGCCTTTGGCGTCGCGACGCCCACTGCCGAATCTGCCTATAAATTCAAGCCTTCACCACTTCATTTAGTGTGCTTTCCTTGGGATTTTTTCCCTGATTTCATAGGAAGCATCTAGTTTTGTAATATTAGAATTATGTATTTTTATTTTTAGTTTTTATTACAGCTTTGTATTTATTTACTTTATGTTTTGTAGTTAAATTTCTGCTGGGGTAAAAGGTGAAACCTTTAATATAATTATCTAGGTAAATCTCACTTAACTATAATTTATAAATTATAATTTAACCAGATTAATTAATGTCAGACTTTATTACCGCCTATATGGTCGGGTTAAATATAAATACTTTACCGCCTATATGGCTGGTGTAGTTGGACTAAATGGATTACCGCCTATATGACTTGTTTTAAATGTTTAACATTATTAATTCCTGAGAAAGCAGAACATAAAATAATTTATATTTTATAATAAGTGAGATTCCTAGATAAGAAATATTAAATGTGGATCCTCTAACCCCATCATTTTATTTTTATTCTAGGAAGTGATGATGAAACACAATATCCACACACTAATAATTGATTTAATTATTTATTGGGTAATTCTTTAGTTTGTTTATTGAGTCTTAAGCTTAATGCTTCTTGTTGTCTGATCACCAATAAGATTGATGTGGTAAACTTAAAATGAACTAGACATAGAGATTTTAGGTTTCAGCCTTAGATTCAATAGCCCACGATCTTCCTTGAGGATAGATAACCCTTTAATAGATTTTCTTACAGGATAGACATATACATGTCGGGCGGGGGTAGCCATAATTGGAACTTAATCTTAATGAATCCGGGTAATTTGGTTGACATAGACATATGGTTCAATTGGGTTATACTGGGTATTTGCGTCTGACCATCGACATAGGCTTTTGCATACTTTCGTGTTCCAGGTTAGCAATCTGATTTATTACACATAGATAAGAGAATCAATTCATCTTTATAATAATATTGTGTGGAGTCACGACCCTAGATCCTTGAGTCTTTTCTTTTATTTTCCTTAGTATTTTCTTTTGAGTCTGTTTTTATTTTATTTTGCAAAACAACATTCACCAACCAAAAACAATCAATTCCATTCTCTCTATAATTAGATACTTGTAAATAAATAGTATCAATAATTAATAACAACAGTAGGAATTAAGTCCTCGTGGGATCGATATTTTTATACTACTTGAACGATACGTGCGCTTGCGTTATACCTGTGTGTTTACGCCGGTCATATACTTGCATCTGATGCTTAGATGTCGAATGTGCTATGCTTCTGTCAACTATTATTGACGATGATGTACTGGTCAAACCAACAAGCAACTCTTCGAGTAACAATTTACTTCGAGGTTTGAACTCCCTCATATAGTCCTCCTCAAGAAATGTAGTGTTTCGACAGAAACACTTTATTATCTTCCAGATTATAAAAACATCTACCCCTAGTCTCCTTAGGATAGCCTATAAATAGGCACACATGAGAACATGACTCCAACTTTATAGTCTAATTCTTCAGCATGTGTGCTGGACACCCCAATATACGGAAATATTGTAGATTAGCTTTAAGACCATTCCACAACTCTAAGGGATTCTTAGAAACAGTCTTAGATGAAATTATATTAAGGATATACATTGCTATTTATAGTGCATATCTCCAGAATGAACTAGGTAGTGAGCTGCAACTAAATATAGATTTTATCATGTCTAGTAGGGTCTGATTTCTCATATCTGCAATACCATTATGTTGTGGTGTTTCAGCGCTGTGAACTGTGATACTATCATATGCTCAACCAATAATTCCTCGAAATCACTATCAAAGTATTCTCCTCCACGATCCGATCGCAGAGTTTTCGTTGTCATACCTAATTGGTTCATAACCTCAACACGATATTCTTTGAACTTTTCAAAGGTATCAGACTTGTTTTGCATTAGGTAAACATACCCATATCTTGAATTATCGTCAATGAAAGTGACAAAGTATTCATAATCATCTCGAGCTCTTACATTCATTGGTCTGCAGACGACCTAATGTATTAGCTCAAATGGTTAACTAACTCTTATACCTTTTCCAGAAAAAGGTCCCTTGGTCATTTTTTATTCTAGACAAGATTCGCAGACTGGTAAAGTACCAAGCTTTAACTGGTTCAAAACTCCATTCTTTATCAACCTATCTATCCGATCAAGGCTAATATGACCAAATCTAAGATGTCTAAGATATGTGTCATCGTGAGCAATCTTTTGCCTTTTTTTTTAGATTTTTCAACATTAAACATTTCAGTATTGAGCAGTGAACTATGTGTTAATGGTTTTAACACATATAAATCTTTTATATTTTATATTTATTGTTATTTATTTTGTTTTATTTATTTAATTAATTTTCTTTTGATATTTTATTAATTTATTTAACATTATTTATTTATAATAGAAATTGTTCTCTTATAAGTTAATAATAATTTTTCAGAGAATAATACATGTAATGATACACAAAAATCGTGTGGTATATACGATCAGCGTATAAATTAGCACATTTGATTTGAGCAAAGAATCCCCATTGGAATGATTATGAATCCTAAAAATAAATACACGAAAATATATAAAACATAAATTCTAATTTATGTTGCCTCCAAAGTCTTTTTCTGGTGCACATGGTGATACAAATTTATGTTTTTATATATTTTCGTGTATTTTTTTTATGTATTATTACATGTATTCTTTTTTGAAAAATTATTGTTAACATAAAGAGAACATTTTCTGTTATACATAAGTGGACTTAAATAAATTAATAAATAATCAAAATTAAATTAAATAAATGAAAAAATAAAATAAATAACAATAATAAAAATATACATAAGATTTATTAAATAAATAAAAAAGAATAAATATATAAAAACTATTATATAAGTAAAAAGAGAAAAAAAAAATATAAATGAGATAAAAATAAAATAAAATAATTAAATTAAAAAGTAAAATAAGGAAATAAAATAATTAAATTATTTAAAAAAATGGGGTGTTATTATCATTTAATATAGGGGAGAGAGATAATTTCACCCTAATATAAACATGCAAAAAGAAAATGATTCAAATAACTTTTTTAAAGTGAGAACTTTCAACTTATATTTAAAAATAATATTTATTGTTAAAAAAGTTGACAAATCCAAAATCTAGACACAAAAATAGAAGCAACGACTGTCTGAGAATGTGCCAGCAGACTATATTGGGCCCTATTTTCCTTTTGGAAACACGTGAACATGTGAGACTCAATTATTGTGAAAAAAATGACATATATATTCAAAATATAATATAATTTTTCCGCACCCAGACCCAGTCGGCTATTGCAATTACTCATATTTTTTGGCGTTTCTGTTTTAATTAAATCACATCTTACAAATATAACTTAACTGTTTTTAACTAATTCTTTGATTAATTAAATAGTCATACTTAATTATTCAATTAAAGGAAATTGGAAAGGAAGTCTCCTCATTTCCTGCCTCACAAGCTGGCCTTCCTAATTCAGTAGAAATTTTACTAGAACGCTGTCATTTTTCTCATGTATAATATTTGTTTATTATCTCAATTTACCTAACTTTACACTCATAATAAAAATTACAGTATTTTAATTTGTATTGATATTTATAAGATTTATCATAATTTTACAAGACATAATATAAATATTAATTTATATTTATTTTTAATAAAAATTCTGAAATATAAATTAAAATACCATCATTTTTATTATGCGTGTAGAATTAGATGTATGTGTCACATACACTTAAATATAATAGAAATATTTTAGTGGGATATAGACATAAAGATGATATAATTTGTCTTTCTTGGAATATACATTAAATTTGAAATTAATTGATAGAAAGTCATTAGGTAGGTGTATTTATTATGCTATACATATAAACTTCTCTCCTTTATGAAGACTTGTAGCAGTCTCTGTACTTTTGATTCTTCTTATCTGTTATTCATTTTTCAGAATATAACAAATTTTTGTTCTTGCTTGGTTTGGTGGGGGTTCTATGGCTTTCTTTATTCCTTTCTTGATTCATCAACACCTTTAATTCTTCTTTTTTTCTCCTCTTCTTTGATTTACTAATATTGATTTTTTTTTAAATTATAAAAATACTCTTTTATAATTTTTTTAAAAATGTTTCACACACCACATGCATGTTCTTGGGGTTGTCTGATGTGGATTGGATCACAAGAATCTCTTGTTGCGCTTGGTGGTATTTGCTTTTGAGTTTCTCTTTTAGAAGCAGTCTTGGTTTCTTTCTTTAGGGGTGTGTTATTGAAGAAGCATAAGGAGAAGAATCAAGAACAAGGTGAGGGGTTTCTTGGATCTTTGTGTTGGATCCACATGACGCGATTCTTATCTTTTTGTCTCTGTTGATAGTTTGTAACAGTTTTTCATTTTCTGTGTTTTCTTGTTCTATCTAGGTGTTACTTGAAATGGATATGATTTATTTTAGGTGAAGATTTCAAAGAGCTTCTCATTTTAGTTAGCAATTGGGAATTAGGTCTGTTTGATAAGTGTGTATATGAAGAAATAGTTTCTAGGGTTTGTTTGTATCATTTTGGAATCAATTGGGCAGTGATCATTTAGATGGAAGTTGAGTCCTAGTGTTGGATGATTGAATTTGGTTATTGTGGTGAATCTTAGTGTGAGTTAATATTGTATATACACCTGAGGCATGGCGGGTATCGATGTTTCTAAGTATTCCCACAGCCCTGTGCACAAGGCTATTGCCATGAGAGATTATGCCAGTCTCAGGAGAATACTTGCTGGTCTCCCAAAACTTAGTAACCCAGCTGAGATTCGAACTGAAATGGCTTCATTGACTGAGGAAGCGAAGGCTGATGCCATCTCTGTGGTGATTGATTGTCGGGATGTCCCCAATCGGGATACCCCACTTCATTTGGCTGTCAAACTTGGTGATGAGACCTCAACAGAAATGCTTATGGTTGCTGGGGCTGATTGGAGTCTGCAGAATGAGCAAGGTTGGAGTGCACTCCAGGAGGCAATTTGCAATAGAGAAGAAGGGATTTCTATGATTATAGTTAGGCGCCACCAGCCATTGGCTTGGGCTAAATGGTGTAGGAGGTTACCCCGCTTGGTAGGGACTATGCGAAGGATGAGGGATTTTTATATGGAAATAACTTTCAATTTTGAGAGCTCTGTGATACCTTTCATTTCGCGGATAGCTCCTTCAGATACATATAAAATTTGGAAGAGGGGTGCCAATTTGAGGGCGGATATGACTTTGGCTGGATTTGATGGATTTAGGATTCAGCGATCAGATCAGAGTATTCTTTTCCTTGGTGATGGGTCTGAGGATGGGAAGATCCCTCCTGGATCACTTTGCATGATCTCACATAAGGATAAGGAGGTGATGAATGCTTTGGATGGTGCTGGTTCTCCAGCAACGGAAGAAGAGGTTCGGCATGAAGTGGCTGCAATGTCTCAGACTAATATATTCAGGCCTGGGATTGATGTGACTCAAGCAGTTCTTTTGCCACAATTGACATGGAGACGACACGAGAAAATAGAAATGGTGGGTGCATGGAAGGCTAAGGTATATGATATGCATAATGTGGTTGTTTGCATTAAATCCAGGAGAGTCCCGGGAGCCATGTCAGATGATGAGTTCTTCTCGTCTTGCAATGAAAATGAGAGAGAGAATGAGGAGCTTAATGACATTTTAACAGAAGATGAAAGAAGGCAACTCGAAGTTGCACTTAAATTGGATTCATCAGAATTGGGCAAGGAGAATGCTGGCGGTATTATTGCTCACCGCCATAGTTGTTATGAGCATAAGGAGAGTCCTGTTGATGAGATGAATCATTGTAGAAATGGAGAGACTAAGCATGAGAAGAAAGGATGGTTTGGGGGATGGAGAAAAAAAGATTCTAAACCTGAAGAGCAAAAGAAGATTGCACCTCCGAGAAGTTCACTCTCTGTTGATGAGAAAGTAATTGATCTTCTAGGAGACTATCCATCTGGAAATCAGATTAAACCAGGAAGACATTCTGTTGAGCTTGTTGTGAGAGATGAGCATCGAAGAGGAAAAGATATCAGGACATCGACTTCCATGAGTTCAGAGAGCGGAAATCGACGCAAGGATGGTAGCCGTGAGAATGAGTATAAGAAAGGGTTGAGGCCAATTCTCTGGCTTTCGCCAAACTTCCCTCTACAAACCGAAGAACTCCTGCCATTGCTTGACATTCTTGCAAACAAGGTTAAGGCGATTCGTCGTTTGAGAGAACTTCTTACCACAAAACTTCCAATGGGAACATTTCCAGTGAAGGTATGCTGTTTTTTTAAACTGTATTCTAATATTATATTTCGTTTTGAGTCTCTCTTAGGCAATTTTTATTGTTGCTATCTGCTTTTGTTGTTTGATAATGCTCTTCCTTGGTTCAATGGCTTTTATGTTTTGTTTTCTCTGGTTAGACGGCAAGGGATATGGGTTTTAATTCTGAGGGCAGTTCTTTCAAGTTTGGTTTTAGGTACCTTAGACATGAGACTGAAAATTGTTGACCTCTATTGATGAGTTGTAGAAGCTGTTTTGCATATCTGATCTTTTTCTCTGTATAACAAATGACAAAATTTGCAGATTATGTTGTCTTACTTGATTCTTCTTTTTCTATTATACAACTCTGTCGTAAATAGGCATGGTATGACTTTGGAATAGAGAGATATGTCAATTAGATGACTAGGGTTGGTGGAATCTACTTTATTCTGTGCAAGTTGGTTTGAATTTTTGTAGCTAATAAGCCTGACTTGAAGTGAATTGACTTGGGGTGTTTTAGGTCTTCAATTACGGGAATTGTACATTAGAACTATTTACTACATGTGCCTGCATGGGTACGATCCATTATGGTTTAGTCTTCTTCAGTTCTGCTTCTACATTTTTATTCTAGGTCATTATTGTATTCTTGTTGCAGATTTTCTGTCTCCTTCACTTCTGCAATTTTAGCTTCTTTCCTTCTGGTTCCTTTTCTTTTTATCATTTGATTTATGCTATCATTCAAGTTTGTGAAGTACTTATCGTAGATGCTATCCTCAAGATAAAATTGCTGTTTATAGTTATTATAATCTGTAGTGGAGTCAAGGTTGCATGAATTGAGATTACTGAATTCATGAATTGAAGTTGTAAGTTTCAAGCAAAAGGGCCATTCAGCTATATTTAACATCAGACATACTGATCTGAACAGAATTAGCAAAAACAAATTAACATTTGAGTAAGGGACTTTAAAAAGGATACAAGTTTTACAAAAATTGATTGTGGAATGCAAATGGTGCGAGATTATCGTACCGCAAGTATACGGTGTCAAGTTTTAGTAAAAGATAAGTAAGAGTGTCGAACCAACAAGGATTGGAATCAAATTCGCACTAAGTACTATAATTAGTAGGCCTAACTTTATTTAGAAATCAATTTAAAATTAAAGTAAATTAAAACTAAAAACTAAATTAGCGAAAAGTCTAAACGTTTAATTAAGAAAGACCAAGATGAGATATATTCTAGAGTCTGATTTCACCTAACTATTCCCATGCATTTGTCATGCCAATCAATCATTACTCAATTTCTTAATTTATAAGCCAAAAATCCTAAATTATTCTAACTCCCTCTCCCGAGTGCCGAGTGAAAATATTATTAATTACCGATTTCGATATCCCTATAAAAATCAAATAAGTGGGTGCTAATTTGGTATCAATAAAAATGACACAAAAAACTACAAAATATTATTAATGCTTTCTATCAATAAAACATAAAACAAACTACAAAATACGTAAAATGACACGAAACATAACAAAATAATAAGCTAAGAATGTATGAATAAGTGGATATAAATCACACTTATCAGCAAGATAAATGGAGAAATCTATAGTTTACATAAACTAACTTAGAGCTTAAGAATTAAGATGAATTTGGTAGATCCATTTTGTGCTTTTTAGTTAGTCTTGACAGATCTTGTATTTAGCTTGGCATTCGAAAAAGAATTGCGTGATTGAGACTAATTGGAATCTCAGGAGTAACTAATCAAACGACCTTGTATCTACTTGGGTATATCAAAACTGAAGTGGGATTGGAACTGACTGGCATAGGGCAGTGCTACATTGAAAAATTGTAACTGCATTGAGTAATTCATATTTCAGGAAGCCCAAAGTTTTTAAAACCATCTAAACATTTTATTCCTGTGAAATATAGATTTCTCATTCAGAAATGCTAAAGCTGATCCTTTTTTCCCTATATATATAATATCAGCAAACGAATTAGGTATCTACTTGCCAATTAGTGGAAGTTCAAAAATGTGTGATTGCCTTCTTTTTGTTTTAACCTCATTTCATTGTGGGTGAAGTCAACAATGGCTCAAATTGAACAGCTTACCTGTAAAAAAAAAGCATAATGCTGATGCTCTTTGAGATTTAGAGATTCAGTGAACTATTACTTATTGTTAATATCGTGAACAACAGCAAATGAATTTGTTGCTGTTTTATGAATGGCTTTGAGGGCTGAAAGTGCACCTTCATTTGTCTTAGTCCAATCTCAGATACAATATATAATCTTAATATCTGTCAGCAATCTTTCTTTTGTCCAGTTTAACTAGGTTTCCCGAATCCTTGATATGTAGAGTAATAGTACAGATTAGTATTCTGCTAGTTGGAAGGGCTTGTAAGACTTGCAGTGTTTAGAGGTATGAAAACAGACAGATGTGAGGTTAGACTGTATGCAATGTTTCTTTCTTGTCAATCTAAAACCTAGGAGTATAAATGTTCCTCATGGTCTGAACGAGTCTAGAAATATTTGCTTGAAGGGAAAAAAGTACTCTTGCATATAATTATATCTAGTAGCTGCCTTTCCAAAAGGTAATGTTGCAAATTCTCCGAGGTAACAAGAAGAGGTCTCCTTGTCCATGACTTGCTATGGGAGGAATACATAGCGTGACAATCTTTAAAGAAGGAAATTTAGAAATGGGTTGGGAACAATCAGAAAGTTATCCTTTAAACCATTGAGATAACTGCAAACAAGGAG
Source organism: Zanthoxylum bungeanum (assembly GCA_019454045.1). Classification (NCBI taxonomy): domain Eukaryota; kingdom Viridiplantae; phylum Streptophyta; class Magnoliopsida; order Sapindales; family Rutaceae; genus Zanthoxylum; species Zanthoxylum bungeanum. The sequence continues at coordinate 10,111 of SKCR01035258.1, read as the reverse complement.
ACACGACCCAAATACATGAGAAATTTACTAGAGAAGCTTGGAAATTTGTCAAGTCAAGGTTCTCCTGATATATATATATGTCGAAGTTTTGATGGGACATATATTTGCTTAATTATGCTATTTGCATAGAAAACCCAACAACTTGAGGCAGATTAGTGTTGCTGGCTCCCATATTTTTAACAGAAGTAAAGGTGCGAAACGGAGATAAATGCTGTAAATTGCAATCTCAAAACAAAGGAAGTGTTTCTAAAGCTATTAAAATATAATGTGAAGTGAAACTCCATATGTCAATTTCCTATCACATTCATCACCACTAAAAGCCATCAATTTTTGTGATTCTGTATTTATTTTTTATTTTATTTTGACAGGGGTAACAAATGAATAGAATATATAAATGTAGGATACATATTCTGATTTCTGAACCCAGCTGCTGTGGGTGGACCTTTCCATTCAAGTTTGGTTTGTTATAGAATTGATTTGGTTTTTATTAGAAATGTTTTTTTTGTGCATACATTACATTGTTTGTGATTAGCTAACATCAGCAGTGGATTGGGTGCTAATTTATAAAATAGTTGCCTATGGTTTTTGTGTCCAATTGATTTTTTTACCCCTGGTCTTTTGGACTCTTTGCTTCTGGCATACAATTTTGCATTCCAAATTATAGGCAAGTTTGGTGGTTGTGAATTTGGTGAAATTTGGTTTTTTGCATGCAAAATCTCTTCTTTGGTGCTAGCATATGTGGTGTGAGTGAACTTCTGGAGATGATTAAAGAAGGTCAACGTTTTAGATCCTCTCAATGCCTCAGATTTTTGTTATGGTTTGACCTTTATCCTAGCACTACCTTTATACTTTGCCAGGACTAGTTTTTGAGTAAAGTCATTACCCCTATAAAAATCATAATGTCTGTCATTTTGTTTTGGGGGCTAGTTAACAATTATGAGGTTCAAATGTTTTCATGTTCGAAAAGTAAAGTCATTACCCCTATGAAAAGTAGTTTTTGCCTTGTGAAACTTGGGATTCAAATCTTTGCTACAAGTGAGGCATTGCTCAATAAAAGATAACCTTATAGAAGACTTCGTGCACGGTGGAGTTACATTGACCTTGGCAGCCTGAATTTGCCAAATTTCCTGTTTTAAGTTATTGTTCAACCTTGTTGCTAATACATTGTCTTGAATATGTTTCATTTTCTTCTGTTGTAAGCTGCTTAACTTGGTGACATACCCTAAATGACAGTCATTTTTGCTAAGAAATACTTCATGTTTGTATTCAGGTTGCAATACCAGTGGTTCCGACAATCAGAGTACTGGTCACTTTTACAAAGTTTGAAGAGTTACAGCCAGTGGACGAGTTTGCGACACCGCCTTCAAGCCCTACTTCTGCAGGCAGAGAAAGCCCAGCGGTGACACAATCCTCAAGTTCATCGTGGTTTCAGTGGATAAAAGCTCCTTATCAACGCCCTAGCTCAACCGCCGGTGGGTCTAGCAGCCGGATAGAAAATATTCAAGATCCATTTGCAATTCCACACGACTATACTTGGATTACTGCTGAGGCAAAGAAGAAAAAGATGCAAGAGAAGAACAAATCAAAGAAAAAGTAGAAGTCAGTCAGAATCAGTGAAGTGGGGGTGAGAGCTATAAATAAAACTCACATGTAAAAGATGTTGTAGCATCCAAATGTAACTAACTCAGGGGATAAGAAAAAATAGGAAAGTTTTTTCGAGTCCTGAAATTGTGAATGATCCCTTTTGTGAAGGGGAAAATTTGGTATATCATTGTGGGGTGGAAAAAGGGGAAAAAAAGAAGATATTTTGAATTCTTTTAGTTTTAATTGTTATTTATATTTTTATTATTAAACTTGATAAAATAATAATAATTAAATAATATAAATTTTGAAATATTATATTTTTACTATTAAATTTGTGGTAAAATAAAATGTTACAGTTAAGTTATATAAAATCTTATATTTTGCTTTGGAGGTAAAAGCAATCTGCACAAACAAAAAATGACAATTGCTTTCCATGTTGTAATATATCTAATAGAGCAATCATCATGATATAAAAAGTACAGAAGCCTTCCAAGTTAAATGTTTCATCTCTTTACAAGACCTACTAATCAAAATATTATAAACATTATATCTGTTTGGTATAACTTTTCAAGTAGAGTTTTTAGAAATATAATTTTTGATAAAATATTTTTAGGTGTTTGGTTGTGAGAGAGAACTTTTATTAAACATTATCAAATTATTTTATTGGATAAGTTTTTTTAAGTTGTATTATGAAAGAAATGAAATAATATTGTTAAATTAAATAATTGAATAATATTATAGACAATTTAAATTTCAAGCTCTACTTACAAAAGTCCAAATTTTGAGCTTTTGCTAGTAGAGGCAAAATAACTTTTTTAATTCTCAAAAGCTCTAGTTAAAATACAACTGGTAGCTATCATAAAGATAACATAAAAAATATATTAAAAATTAAAGTAAATGTTATCTCTAAAAACAATTAAAAAAATATTTTATTGTTCATTAGAAAACCAACATCTTGTCTTAACCCCAAGGGGTTGTCTTAGTAGTAAACGTCTTGTACTTAAGTGATTTGTTTTCTCTCAAGTTTAAGGTTCGAATCTCATTGAATATATTTATTTGGGGTCATGCCCGTTACCAAAAAAAAAAAAAAACATCTTGCCATAACACTGCTTTCAAATATCTTGCTCTCATCGTTGTTGCTTGTCTTTACCTGTTCTTGTCCAACAATATCTCTATAAAACTCCTAAGTATGCAAAAAAAAAAAAAAGTAAAAAAGTAAAAAAATTATGACGTGTTACAAAAAAGATATTTACAACAAAATAGAAACTCGTGTACATTATATTTGCTTTTGTTAAAATTAGGAATATAATAATTAGATATCATATTTAGATTGATTATTAGAATCATGGGATTAATTAGTATTTATGTATAATATTTACTTTTCTAATATGTTGTATTCTCAAGGCTTTATAAACACTTCTCGTGTAAATATTCTAATCAAGCAATATATAGAGTATTTACTGCTCTTCTACATGGTATCAATAGGTAAATCCTAGGGTTTTTTTTTTCAGCGACACAACCGTCACTGCTACAGTTTCCACCACTGTTCCGACGCATCTGGCGACACCTCCAGCATCATCCGACTCCAGGTCATCCGGTCGTCTCTATTCCATGATACGTCATATGGCTAGCACGTCAGAAGGTGTCACTCTTTCCCAAGCTCCAGTCTTGCCTAAATTAGGTGTTTATGTTCCTATTCTTTCTGATTCTCATATTATTACATCTAAAAAGTTAATTGGCTCTCTCAATTATGTCTCTTGGTCGGCTTTTGTTGAATTATGGTTTATGGGATAAGGTTGTGAAGACCACTTGACCTCCAGTGAGGATTATATACTTGATGATGAGCGCAAATCTTGGAAAAATATTGATGCTCAACTATGTAATCTATTATGGCAATAAATTGATTATAAGCTTCTTGTTATGTTTAGGCCCTATAAGACTTGCCACAAGTTATGGAGTAAGGCTCAAGCATTATATACTAATGATATCCAGCGATTTTATAATATTATATCCAATATATTTCACTTGAATCAGCGCGAATGGATATGTCTGACTATATTGGTCGGATTGAATCATTGCAAGAGGAGTTCAATTCTATCTTGTCGATTACTATCACTATTTCTGAACAGGAACACCGATAAGAATAATTTTTATAGTGTTGACTTTGATTTGGAGACGGTCTGAGCTTCAGCCCGTTCGTGATAAGATATTGGCTGGTGCTACTATCCCTTCTCAGGAGTATATTTTTGCTCGTCCCATCTGAGTCTCATTTCCCACTATCATTAACTCTGAGTCCCATTCAGCAGATCCATCTCAGCAACACATAACATCTCAGGGGTGGTCGAGTCCCAATCGGAACCGAGAAAAGCATCTGAAATGCACTTACTATCATAAGGTTGGTCACATTCGAGAGCGTTGCTATCAGCTTCATGGCAAACCACCTCATCCTTTTACTGCTAAGGTTGCTCAGATTGACAGCCCTATATCCTATTACTTGATTGTTTTTAATTAAATATCGTTCTGAGTTATTTTTTATTTTTAAAACTTTTTTTTGTTAAGATGAAGACTCAATTCAGTGTTCTTATCTGTATGTTACGAAGTGATAAAGCTCGGGAATATTTTTCTACTCCATTCAAAGGCTTCGTGTTATCCCTTGGAATTCTCCATAAGTCATCATGTGCTCTCACACTCAAACAAAATGGTGTAACTGAACGTAAAAATTGACATCTTATTGACACAGCTCGCACTCTATTAATCCATAATAATATGCCACTTCATTTATGGGGAGACATTGTTCTCACTACTTGTTATTTAATCAATCGTTTGTCTTCCTCTGTTTTACAAAACCAAGCTCCCCACTCCATTCTGTTTCCAAATCAATCATCCTATCATCTGCCACTGCGTATATTCGGTTGCGTCTGTTTTATCCATAACCTAACCCCAAATCGAGATAAATTGTGTGCTAAGTCTATCAAAAATGTATTATTGAGTTACTCTCGACTTAAAAAAGGGTACCATTGTTATTCTCCAGATACTCACCGTTACATCATTTCCGCTGATGTCATTTTCTTTGAGTCATCTCTATTTTTCGCTCACGAAACACTGACCATCCCAATCCTTGTCGAGGTCCTTCCCGTCTCATTCTTCGGTCCTCCAACTGAGGAGGTGCCATCATCTCGTCCTCTTCAGGTCTACCAACGTCGTCCTCGCCCTCACCTTTCGTAGGTTTTGACACGATAGCGGCTGACTCACTACCTGCACCAGCCCATTCTTATACTGTGGACCTGCCTGCAAACTCTGGTCCTATTGCCACAACAAAGGTATTTGTTCCACTCGCAATCATCATCTCATTTAAACCTTTTTGAGTTATCATTATTTGTCTCCTCCATATTATTTTTTTTTCAACTTTATCATTTGTTTCTATTCCAAAAAAGCTCAGTGAGACACTATCATACCAAGGGTGGAAGCAAGTAATGGTGATGAAATGGCTACCTTACACCTAAGTGGCACGTGCGATTTAGTTCATTTACCACCTGAAAATTTTATAGTTGGCCGCCGATGAGTTTATACAGTAAGAGTTAACCTTGATGGATAAATTGATCGTCTTAAGGCTCGTCTGGTTGCCAAGGGCTATACATAGATATTTGGTCTAAACTATGGTAGCATATTTTCTCATGTGGCAAAGATTGCTTCTGTCCGACTGTTTCTCTCTATGGCTACTATGCGTCATTGGCCCCTTTATCAGCTGAACATCAAAAATGCATTTCTCCATGGTGATCTGGAGGAAGTTTATATGGAGCAACCATCCAGTTTTTTTGCTCAGGGGGAGTATGGTTTGGTATGTCGGCTTCTTTATTCTCTCTACAATTTAAAGCAGTCTCCCCATGCCTAGTTTAGAAGGTTCAGTACCGTTGTTAAAGATTTTGGCATGATTCATAACGAAACTAGTCACTCTATTTTCTAGTGACATTCCAATGATATAGTCATCACTGAAAGTGATCAAGAGGGAATTCGACAGCTAAAAATACACACCTATTTCATCATTTCCAGATGAATGATTTGGGACGACTCAAGTACTTTCTTGACATAGAGGTAGCATAGTCTCATACTGGTGTATCCATTTCCCAGAGAAAATATGTCTTGGATATTCTTTAGGAGACTGGTATGTTAGATTACGGACATGTTGATACATATATGGATTCAAATGTTAATATCTTACCAAAAGAAAGGAAGCCACTGGAGAATCCGAAGAATATAGAAAACTAGTCGAAGAACCATTGGGTGATACTAGATAATACAGAAGACTAGTTAGGAAGCTAAACTTGTTGGGGCGGATGTGGAACCCCTAGGGTCGGATCGGTACCCTACACAACGGAAATGGGTCTAAACCATGGATATCTAGCATGAGTGTATTTTTTAAATACTTTAATGAAATATCATATTCCATTACAAGTGTTTAGGGAAAAATCGGGGTCCGGAAAAACCAAAACGAGAAAAAACCCAAAAAAACACATGTCGTTCGGGTCGCGCAAACAGCTTGCGCAGCCAGCATGCTACGCATGTTGCTGCGCAATTGCTTCTGTGCTGCGTTGTAGCACAGCACGCTGTAGGAAACGACTTTCCTTAGTGTGGCAAAAGTTGCATGTGGTGGCACCAGCTCCGGTATGGATCTTTAAAATTTTATTTGCCTTCTCCCTTTTGTTGTAGTAGCCGAAATCAATCCTTTGATGTCCAACGCTTGGATCAACCACTCGATCTTCCGAACTATGACTCAAAACCAACAAACCGAAGTGTGGGATTCACTCACAAAGATCAAAACTCTAAACAATTTAGAGAATTAAGATGTCACAATGGTGTTTGGCTTTTGGAATTTCAAACACTCTCACAACACTTGTGAATGTTTGAACTCTCTATATTTTCTCTTAATTTCACTTGTGTGAATGAATGCAAAATGTTAACCTTAGAAGTGAGAGAAATGGTAGAGATTATATTCTCTTACACAAGCCAACTAACCTTGTCATTAAGCATCTAATGCTTTCTTACAATGGCCAACACAAAAATATGTATGCCATACCAAAGCATAAGAAATGATAAAATAAAGATAAGGACTTTGTCATTAAGCATCTAATGCTTTTTTTCAATGGCAAACACATAAATGTGGAGGCCATACCAAAGCATAAAAATGGATTAGCTAATGAAAAAACTATTAGGTATATAAAAACCACCTAATAGACATAATAAATTGGAGGGCATGGCAAGCCATATGGCTTTGTATTTAAGGTAAATAAAAATCACTATCTCAATAATGATTAAATTACCTTCAATTATATTATAGTAATTATCTCATAATTATTACTAACTTGATTATCTCATAATCAAGATTTGATTACCTCATAATCAAAGAATTCTAGAAACATTAAGTTAAACTAATTTAACATAGTTTTCATTTGTGACAATAAATATTATGTGAGCATATTATTAGACAATCTATTTATATTAGGTTTGCTACAGTTAATCGAGCTAGCACGAGGACCAAATGGACCTACGGTTCCGAGCTCCAATAATTCCAAAATATTAATTAAACTCTTTAATCAAATATTACGAATTATTAACTCCGCGTTATTCCACTAAAAACTCGAAGTTGAACTCATGTTACCGTAGATGGATAAAATAAACCGAACAACTTCGGTGTCCATCGATATAGTCACTACATATGGATATAGCCCTTCACGAATATCTCATAAATAGAGCCGGGTCAAAAGTCCGTTAAACCGCTCTAAATATTTTGTCTCTTAAGCACCATTGATTATATAATGAACAATTAATTCATAAAAATTATGAATATAAAACTTTCTATTCGCAATAGAAAGGTTGAGAGCTCAAATTGCTCAAGTCCTGAATCAACCCTTAAAATAGATACTCTTCTGCTTCTCGTAAGGATGAGTGAATTCCATATCTATGTAAAACGTTCCCAGCTACACACCAAACCATATCCCCAAAATACGTAGTTATTGGCCATGAATGCAACACCAATCTCACCATAGTAAATCAAAGGACATAGCCTGTCGTGTAGGAGTTCATAGTACACTCAGAATTAAGATCGAATATATATGACCATCTATTAGATAAAATGAATTTCTTCAGTTAACGAATATTAAAAGAAATTCGTATTTATCTGAGTCCAGTCCTATATGATCTCATCATACAAGGTGCCTCCATTCCCATGTCACTACATGAACGATCCCGGATCAATGTCGTCATACAAGTATGGAATGGACCGCAACTATAGATAAACCACAAATAAAGTACCCTATTTGTTTGCTCTCTATGGACTATTTAGATTACTAACTACAGACTTAAATTCTCTTATGCATCAAACATACACTAAGTCTGAAGGTACAAGAGTAAGCAAGGTAAATAAGACAATTGGACAATATGCGATATAAATCAAACAACGTTGATAAAATGAATAATGCATTTATTAATATTACAATAATCAATTCCATTTTCAATACATGAAGCTCTAGGACATAAATCCCAACAATCTACCAATTGGACTAGAGAAAATGGGACATGTCATGTAATCCTAAACCCTTTAGGTGACCTTCAAACACTTTAGCCGATGAGGTCTTTGTAAACGGATCAGCCAGGTTGTCTGCGGATAGAATCCGTGTGACAACGATATCTCCTCTCTGCACTATAAGACATCTCCTCTCTGTATTATCTCCCTGATGATGTGATATTTCCTCTCAATATGCTTACCCCACTTGTGGCTTCTTGGTTCTTTGGAGTTTGCCACTGCACCACTATTATCACAATAAAGTGTGAGAGGTTTATCCATATCTGGAACAACTTTCAGATCTGCCAATAACTTACGGAGCCAAACTGCTTCCTTAGCTGATTCACAAGGTGCTACAAATTCAGCCTCCATAGTGGAGTCAGCAATACAAGATTGCTATATGCTCCTCCATACTATAGCCTCACCACCTAGGGTGAACACTGATCCAGATGTTGATTTCCTAGAATCGACATCCGTCTGAAAATCAGAGTCAGTATATCCTCTCAGAATCATATCCTGACTTGTATATACAAGCATATAATTTCTCATTCTCTGAAGATACTTGAGAATATGTTTCACCGCTACCCAATGATCTAATCCTGGGTTGGATTGAAACCTACTGACTACTCCCACTGTAAAACAGATGTCCGGTCTCGTGCATAACATAGCATACATAAGACTTCTAACTGCTGAAGTATGTGGTATATGCCTCATATCATCAACTCATTGAGGTGTCTTACGAGACTGTTCCTTATACAAATGAATTCCATGTCTGAAAGGTAAATTACCTTTCTTGGAATTCTGCATACCAAATCGCACAAGAATCTTATCGATATAGGATGTTTGAGACATTGCTAACAGTCGTTTCTTGCGATCCCGAATGATCTGGATTCCAAGTACATAACTTGTCTCTCCCAAATCTTTCATTTGGAATTGGTTAGCTAGCCTGATTTTCACGTCCGATAATATCTTTACATCATTCCCAATGAGTAAAATATCATCAATGTATAACACAAGGAAAATCACCTTACCATCAATGATGCGCTTGTAGACACAAGGCTCATCGATGTTCTGCTCAAAGTTATAAGACTTGATCGTAGTATCAAATCTTATATTCCAAGATCTAGATGCTTGCTTGAGTCCATAAATGGACCTTTGCAACTTGCAAACCTTTTGCTCCTGACCTTGGGTAATGAACCCCTCTGGTTGTACCATATAGATACTCTCATCAAGATTTTCATTCAAGAATGCAGTCTTGATGTCCATTTGCCAAATCTCATAGTCATAATATGCGGCAATGGAAAGAAGAATCCTAATGGATTTAAGCATGGCTACTGACGAGAAAGTTTCTTCATAGTCAACTCCCTCCTTTAGGGTATAACCCTTTGCCACTTGCCTAGCCTTGAAAGTCTGTACTTTCCCATCTATTCCTCTTTTTCTCTTGTATATCCACTTGCAACCTATGGGTTTTACTCCATCAGGTTGGTCTACAAGTTCCCAAACTGAGTTAGAGTACATAGACTTCATCTCGAGGTTCATGGCTTTGAGCCATTCCTCTTTATCAGTATCTTCTATTGCTCTATGATATGTCAATGGATCATCTATACCATCACATGATGCAACAACTTGCACCTCTCCATTTCCTAGATAGCATTCAGGTTGTCTTACAACTCTCCCACTATGTCTAGATGGTATGGTATCCTGATATCTGACTTTCAGATGTAGAATGTGTTATGTCTTTGTCAACATTTGACAATGGTGAACTTGTCGTACCAGCAAGTAACTCCTCAAGTAACACTTTACTTTGAGGTTTGAACTCTCTCATATAGTCTTCCTCAAGAAATGTAGCATTTGTCAACACAAATACTTTATTATCTTCTGGACTATAAACGAATCCACCCCTAGTTTCTTAGGATAGCCTACAAATAGGCACGCTTGTGAACGTAGTTCCAACTTAGTAGTCTTGTT